>CABHPP010104956.1:0-43116 GCA_902168425.1 Peromyscus attwateri
GGGAGTCGTGGTCCTCTGTGGAGTAGCGGAGGCTTTGCAGGGACTGCGTCCTCAACTGGAAGTGTAGTGCTGCAAACCGAGTTGGAATTGGTAAAGCTGGCAAATGTTTGTTCAGGAAACATTTAATGAACATATTACAGTGCTGGCATGTATGTGACAGCACAAAGAGAGGCCCTGATCTGCTGTTAAGGAATTGGAGACACTGGTAGACAGCCACTTTGGGGCATGGCACTGGCAACCGATGGTGGTGTGGAGAGGAATGCTGGTCACGGGTGTGCAGTATTATATACTTTTTTTTTTTTTTTTAAACTCCTTACTAGCTAGCCTTCCTGGAGCTGTGGGTTGCAGTCTGGTTATCCTTTGCTTTATATCTAGTATTCACTTATGAATGAGTACATACCATGTTTGTCCTTCTGAGTCTGAGTTACCTCACTCAGGATGATATTTTCTAGTTCCATCCATTTGCCTGCAAACTTCATGATGTCATTGTTTTTCTCTGCTGAGTAGTACTCCATTGTGTATATGTACCACATTTTCTTTATCCATTCTTCAGTTGAGGGGCATCTAGGTTGTTTCCAGGTTCTGGCTATTACAAATAATGCTGCTATGAACATAGTTGAGCATTTGTCCTTGTGGTATGATTAAGCATTCCTTGGGTATATGCCCAAGAGTGGTATAGCTGAGTCTTTATTTAAATTGATGATTGATTGATAGATTGATTGAGATGGGGTTTCTCTGTGTAGCAGCCCTGGCTGCCCTGGAACTCATTTTGTAAACCATGCTGGCTTTGAACTCACAAAGATCCTCCTGCCTCTACTTCCCGAGTGTTGGAATTAAAGGCATGTGCCGCCACGCCTGGCTTCATTATTTAATTTTTCAATTATGTGTATATGTGTATGTGTCTGGTGAGGGTGTGTGCATGCCAGTGCAGGTACCAGTGGAGGCCAGAAGAGGGCGTATGGGAGCCCTTGGAGCTGGAGTTACAAGAGGTTATGAGCTGCCTGACATGAATGCTGGGAACCAAACTTGGGTCCTCTGCAAGAGCAGTGCCTACTTTTACAGCAGACCAGTCTCTCCAGCCCCTTAGTTCTATTTTCTCAGAGAGAGCTTTTTTCTACCTTTCATTGAAACTTTGTTGCAAAAGAATCTAGAAACTGAGAATCCTGGTGTTGTTGGGACTTCACCAGTACTGGTTTGTAAAAACATCCGAGTGTGGGAAACAGAGAGGGTCCTTGTTTTCTGAGGCTGGACACAAAAGGGTGATGAGACTGGTAAGTTATCTTCTGCTTGCTGTTCCCAGGAAGGCTGTCCTGACTCCTGTGTCTGGGGCTGGAATCACAGCAGGCGGTGAAACTCTTGGGCCTGTGTCTGTCCTCGTGGGGTTGTAGGCTCACTCCAACAGGCAAGTCCAGGGGTTGAAGGTACCTGGCTGTATTTTCTTTTGAGATGGGATTTCAACCCTGGCTGGCCTAGATCTAACATATAGACCAGACTAACCTTGAACTTGCATGGAATCTTCCTGCCCCTGCCCTCTCCGTGTTAGGATGACTCACCATGGGTGGCTACTCTAGAACCTTTATCGGTTAAGAGCCTGTTTTGTGCACAGTTGTTAATCAAGATGCCATCCCTGGGTATTATTTGGCTGGTTAAGTTTTGCTCCGTAACTGTAACTCAGTTCTATGTCCCGTATGCTTCTGTCAGTGACGCTGAGAGATTCTGTGCACTCCAGGAACTGCAGAAGGACCTATGGTAAGTACTAACACTCCCGTGGCTGGGGACAGAGAATGTAAGATGTCTGGGAAGAGCACTGGGTGGTCAGTTTGAAGCTCTGACCTCCCAAGGCTCAGGCTTGCTCAGCAGGATGAGGGTGGGGGTGTACATCACACCTACAAGTACCTGGTGTTCTGTGAGTGGCCATGCACATAAAATAAAAATAAAATGTTTGTTTTCTTTTTTGTTTTTCTGAGACAGAGTTTCTCTATGTAACCCTGGCTGTCCTGGAACTCACTCTATAGACCAGGCTGGCCTTAAACTCACAGAGATATGCTTTCCTCTGCCTCCTGAGTGCTGGAATTAAAGGCCTACATCACCGCCACCTGGCAACAGTGTTTTTGTTTTTGTTTTTTTAATTTGATTTATTTATGTATATGAGTGCTCTGATTGCATGAGTGCCTGCACACCAGAAGAGGGCACCAGATCCCATTATAGATGGTTGTGAGCCACCATGTGGTTGCTGGGAATTGAACTCAGGCCCTCTGGAAGGGCAGCCAGTGCCCTAACCACTGAGCCATCTCTCCAGCCCCTTGTTTTGTTTTTTAAAAGAGCACGGTTAGAATGAATGAGGTAAAGGAGAGGCAAGGAGATGGGCAGTGTGGGACAGGGAATGAAGATACCCAGAGCAGGGTGGATGGGCAAACCCTTGCTACTTCATCAAAGGTCAGCTCAGGGGTCCACTTCCCAGAACAGCCTTCCCCAGCTGCTCCGAACAGAGCCCCTCCCGCCCTTGTAACCCTTCACGCTTCTCCTGTGGCTCCTGACACAGGTGCCGTTGGATGCTTGTGAGCGACTGTTAAATTAGCCCTGGTTGCCATAGGGGCTGAGGGATTTATGGAGGGATGGAGGCCTGTCTGTTTGTGGGCTGTTGACTGGTGTCTCCAGCCCCTCATACTAGATGCCTGGAGCATCTCCTCCTTTCCCATTTATGGTGACCAGGATGTCTCTAGACATCACCAGAAGTCCCTGGGGCTGGGTTAGCCCTGTCTAGGAAACACCCTTGTGAGCTTGAGCAGGGGGTGGTTGTTTGTTTACGTTGCGTGGTGATGAGGGGGATCCCTTTGGTCTGGGGGGGAAGTTGGTCGCTAGTGAGGTTCCCATGTGTAACAACACCTTGGGTCTCTTCCAGGATCATGGCGGGAAGGGTGAAGTGGGTCACTGACATTGAGAAGTCGGTGCTGATCAACAACTTTGAGAAGAGAGGGTGGATCCAAGTGACAGAGAATGAAGATTGGAATTTCTACTGGTGAGAGTACACAGCCGTGTTTTGTGTTTTTCTTTCTTTCTTTTTTAATTTAATAAGTTTGAGTTTTCTAAATGTATAGCCAGTTGAGGCGTCTCCACCTTTTGTGTTTCTTTTTTGTTTGCTTGTTTTTATTTTTCGAGACAGGGTTTCTCTGTGTAGCCTTGGCTGTCCTGGATCTCGCTCTGTAGCCCAGGCTGGCCTCCAACTCCCAGAGATCCGCCTGCCTCTGCCTCCCAAGTGCTGGGATTAAAGGCGTGCGCCACCACAGCCCGGCCACCTTTTGTGTTTCTGTGTGAATAACCTGAGCTCAGTGTTTGGAACCAGTTAACTAAGCAGCTTCTGAGGCGCTGGCCGGGCCAGGGACCCGTGACATGTCAGTCTCTCAGGGACCAGGCTGATGTGAGGAGCTCGTGGCTGGGAGCGTCGACCAGGGTTTGCCATCGGCAGCTTCGTCAGCAGGGCCAGGTTTGGGGGCTGGGCCTGCACTCTGGACCACTTCCCCGAGACCTTTTCCTCAGATGTTGTGTCTGTTAGGTCTCTGTTCTCTCTTGGCCAGTGGTCTGCCATCTTTGTCTTTGTCCTCTCTGGGTGGCATGGTGAAGCCCAGAGCCAGTCTCCCCCACCCCCTCTCTGCCCCATGGTTGTGGTTCAGATGTAAGCCCTCAGCCACTGCTCCAGCACCATGCCTGCCTGCCTGCCTATTGCAGAACTTTCCACCATGATGACCATGGACTCCAACCCTCTGGGGTTAATTAATTAGAAAATTAAATGCTCCGTTTTATAAGTGGCCTTGGTCAGAATGTTTTGTTATGCAAACAAAAAAAAGTGACCAGGACACTCAGCACACCCTTCACCCACTGAGCTCTAGGAGAGAGGGCTGAACTGAACAGTGACTTGAAGCTGGCTTGGTAGGTGCCCAGTGAGGTCATTCATTAGACCTTCAGTGCCAGTGGAGGGCACTGAATGGCTTCTTTGTTCAGGTAAGGAGTGTTTGGAGCTCTTTTATTTTACCTTTTAGGGGACAGGGCTTAGGGAATCTCACTATTTTGCCCAGACTAGCCCTTAACTTCTGGGCTCATCCAGTTCCACCTCAGCCTCCAGATAGGTGCTTCTACAGGTCTGTACTATCACAAAAGGCTTTAGAGCTTTTTTGGCTTTTTCAAGACAGGGTTTCCCTGAGTAGCCCTGGTTGTCCTGGAACTCACTCTGTAGACCAGGCTGACCTCAAACTCACAGAGATCTGCCTGCCTCTGCCTCCTGAGTGCTGGCTGCTGAGATTTAAGGTGTACACCATCGTGCCTGGCATGTGTGTATGCGTGCATGTGTGTGTGTGTGTGTGTGTGTGTGTGTGTGTGTGTGTGTATTTATGTGTATCTGTGTTCCGACTTCCATATGTCTGTGCGAGTTCACATCAAGGCCAGAGGTTAATACCTGGAGTCTTTCTCTATTGATCTCCACTTAGTGTTTGAGGCAGAGTCTCTCTCTGAAACTGGAGCTTGCTGATTGAGCCAGACTGTCTGGTCAGCATACCCCAGGAATCACCTGTCTCTGCCTCCTCAGTGCTAGGATCACAGATGTGCACTACCACACCTGGCTTTTTTATATGGATGCTGAGGATCCAAACTCAGGCCCTCATAATTTTCACGAGTACCCACACACATAGATATGCACAAATATACAAATATACTTAAAATTTTGAAAATAGAGTAAATTTTAAAAAATAAAAGGATCCCTCAACTGCTAGAGAATGTTAAATGGAAATATTTTGGGCAAAGTGAAACCCTGCCTGGGAATTTCTTCCAAGGAAGCCCACACTATGGGGAGTGAGTTGGGGGTCAGGTTCCATGCTGTCAGCCATGGAAGCTGAGCCCTGGGCTTCTACGGTTCTGTGTGGCTGAGCTCTCCCAGAATGAGACAAAAGTCTGATTTAGTCCTCACAGAGTGGAGGCCGTGGGCTTGCTCTGTGGGGTGGAGCAGTGTTAGGAAGACAGTCCACGGAGGGAGGCCTGAGGCAAGCTGCCTTGTTTTGCTGTTCAGTGGTTCCCTCATAGATGCCAACCAACCTTCCTTCCTCCATACATCGTCCCTATCCCTCTGTGAGGTTGATGGGGACAGTGGCTTTGGTAGAGGATTAGAAAGCACCCATTTCTAGGCTGGGGAGGCAATACCCAGGGTTCAGTCTCCAGCAGTATGAAAAATTACAGAATAAGAACGAGTCCATCTGACTGTCCTTTTGAGCCCTCCCTGTGGGAGCCCAAGAATAAGATACACTGACTTGGGGTCTGGAGACGCCATGCTGATTTTAGTGTTCGAATGCGTTTTCTGTGTTCGGATACAAATTCGTTTCCTGACATTAGCTTCTGAAAAGGTCTGTACCACCTCGTCTGTCAGCTGTGTTAGAATAATAATCAGCCTGATGGGGCTGGAGAGGTAGCTTGGAGATTAAGAGCTCTTCCAGAGGACCTGGGTTTGATTCCCAGCACCCACATGGCAGCTCACAACCACCTGAAACTCCAGTTCTATGGGATCCAGTGTCTCTTCTGACGTCCGAGCATACAGCATGTGCATGCATGAGCCTGACACCAGCCAGTGAACAGTGAATGGACTTTATTTGGGACCTGATGCAAATGTCAAGGCATGGGGTCAAAGCCACCTCTGTCCTTCAGCCTAGCCACGGCCCATCCCTGAATGTGCATTCCGTGCTCTAGCCACAGGGTAGGCTGGTGACCAGTAAGGGCTCCCTGGAGACAGGCAGGGCTGTGAGCAGGCATGCACTCAGACACGGCTCTGAGCCCCTGTCCCTTCTGTGCCTCTGTTTCAGGATGAGTGTGCAAACCATTCGCAATGTGTTCAGCGTGGAAACTGGGTACCGGCTGTCAGATGACCAGATCGTCAACCACTTCCCCAACCACTATGAACTGACCCGCAAGGACCTGATGGTGAAGAACATTAAGAGATACAGGAAGGAACTGGAGAAGGAAGGAAGTCCTCTGGCAGAGAAGGACGAGAATGGAAAATACCTCTATCTGGGTTGGTGGCTTCCTGCTTGTCCTGGGCCCTAAGTCAGTAGCTGAGTGTCCGAGTGAGCGTTTCTATTTTTGTGATAGAAGTCACAACCAGGGGTAGAGAGATGGCTGAATGGCTAAGAGCATGTACTGCTCTTCCAGAGGACCTGAGTTCGATTCCCAGCACCCATGTCAGGTGGCTCACAACCATCTGTAACTCCAGCTTCAGAGAATCTGAGGACTCTGGCCTCCTTAAAAACCTGCGCCCATGTGCATATTCCTAATACACGTATACATACACATAATTAAAAAGTAAATAAATAAATATTTAAGGCAGATAAATAAATAAATAAATCATGACCAAAAACATCTTATGGAGGAAAGGGTGTGTTTCAGTTTACAACTCTTGGGTCACAATGCATTATTGAGGGAAATCAGGTCAGGAACCTGGAGGCAAGAGCTGAAACAGAGACCATGGAGGAGCACCACTTACTGGCTTGCTTCCCGTGGCTTGCTCGGCCTGCTTTCTTATAGAACCCAGGACCACCTGCTCAGAAATGGCACTGCCTATGGTGAGCTGTGCCCTCCCACATCTATCATTAATCAAGAAAATGCCCTATGGACATGCCTACAGGCCAATCTGATGAAAGCATTTTCTTAAGATATCCTCTTCCAGCAGGGATAGGACACATCAGGAGGCAGAAGGAGGAGGATCTCTGAGTTCGAGGCCACCCTGGTCTATAGAGCTGGTTCCAGGACAGTCAGGGCTACACAGAGAAACCTTGTCTCAAAAAAAACAACAACAATAAAACAAACAAACAAAAAAAGATTTCCTCTTCCAGGGCTGGAGAGATGGCTCAGCGGTTGCTCTTCCAGAGGACCGGGGTTCATTTCCCAGCACCCATATGGCAGCTCACAACTGTCTGTAACTACAAGATCTGACACCCTCACACAGACATACATGCAGGCAAAATACCAATGCACATAAAATAAAAATAAGTTAAAAACAAGAAAAGATTTCTTCCTCTTCCCAGATGTGTCTAGGTTTATATCAAGTGGACAAAAACTAGCCAATACACTGCGTGAATCATTTCAGGAACACAAGGCATTGGTGGCTGGGTTTGCCAGGTGAATGGGTTGGCAGGTTCTGTGGGCATCTGTTTTACCTCTGGTATGTCTCCAGGTAGGTGGGCAGGGCTGAGCTTGGTTTGGACTCTTGAGTTTCTGTGACCATGGAGTTGCTGAGAGACAAACTTAGTATGGACATGGATGTGCCCAATGCCACTACCCTCTTAAGCTACTCTCAGGGATGGTGTGTATCTCATGAATCCTAATTGGTTATATAATAAAAAACCCAGGGCCAGATATTGGGATAAATAATGAAAGATCAGAGAGACAAAGGAACAAGTCACTAGAGAAACTTCTCACCACTACCAAATTCTCTGGCCGAAAGGAAGGCGAGATCCTGTCTCTGAGAATCCTCAGACTGAATGCCCCTGAGTCCTCAGCCGAAAGGGCACCAAACTCCTGTCTCCTCCGGCCTTATATTCCTTTCTCTGCCCAGCCATATCACTTCCTGTCTCAACCTTCCTAGTGCTGGGATTAAAGGCGTGTGACTCCCAAATACTGGGATTAAAGGTGTGTGCCACTACTGCCTAGCTGTTTCTCTTTTAGACTGGATTAATCTCGTGTAGTCCAACGTGGCTTTGAACTCACAGAGATCCAGACGGATCTCTGCCTCCCGAGTGCTAGGATTAAAGGTGTGTGCCACCACTGCCTGACCTATATGGCTAACTCTGTGGCTGTCTCTGCCCTCTGATCTTCAGGCAAACTTTATTTGTTTAGAGTACAAACAAATATCACCACAGGTGTGTGTCCCTGGTCTACCTAGGGATCAAAGCTAGCTGCTTGGCAGTTCAGGATCCCACACCAGAGCAGAATGCAAAAAAATTTTGAGATTTTATTTATTTTTATTTTATGTATATGGGTGTTTTGTCTGCATGAATGTCTATGTACCACCTGTGTGCAGTGCCCATGGAGACCAGAAGAGGGCATTGGATCACCTGGAACTGGAGTCACAGATGGTTGTGAGCCACTATGTGGATGCTGGGACTAGAACCCGGGTCCTCTGCAAGAGCAGCCAGTGTTCTTAATTTCTGAGCCATCTTTGCAGGCCCTGGGCAGAATTTTAGCACCAATTTTCTCTGGCCTGTTTCCCCATCTGCTATGTGGGAATGGTAGCTGCCTAGCAGACAGCTTACTTGGGGTTTAAATGATATATGTCTGTAAAGTTGTGTGCACACAGCTCAACAGGGTCCTTTCTTAGTATACACAGGATGGGACAGCAGCAGTCCTGTCCTGTAGGTTCAGGGTTGAGGTGACAGTGTAGCTAGAGTTTTCCTGCCTGATCCACGGTCAGGGCAAATCTTTCTCACCTGCCAGTCCCACAGCCGCTCAGACCCAACCAAGTAAACACAGAGACTTATATTGCTTACAAACTGTATGGCCGTGGCAGGCTTCTTGCTAACTGTCCTTATAGCTTAAATTAATCCATTTCCATAAATCTATACCTTGCCACGTGGCTCGTGGCTTACCGGCATCTTTACATGCTGCTTGTCCTGGCGGTGGCTGGCAGGCAGTGACTCCTTCCGCCTTCCTGTTCTTTTTATTCTCTCTGTTAGTCCCGCCTATACTTCCTGCCTGGCCACTGGCCAATCAGTGTTTTATTAGCAACACATTTGCCATACAGAACATCCCACAGCATGACAGGGTGCTGAGGAGCCCTGACCCCAGGCGGGCAGCTGCTTATGGCAATGGGTGTCTTTTCTTCAGACTTTGTTCCCGTCACCTACATGCTCCCTGCTGACTACAACCTGTTTGTGGAGGAGTTCCGGAAGAGCCCATCCAGCACCTGGATCATGAAGCCTTGCGGCAAAGCCCAGGGGAAGGGCATCTTCCTTATCAACAAGCTCTCACAGATCAAAAAGTGGTCCCGGGACAGCAAGACGTCCTCGTGAGTTGACAGACCCCCGAACTGCATGCAAGGTTCCCATTAGCTGCGTCCTGTAGCCTCAGTCACGGGCGGGGCAGCCCTTCCTTACCTGCTTTTCCAGGTGTGAACTCGTTATAGGGCCCCCCAGTGGGGCTCTATGGCTGAAGACATGTAATTAACCCCAGATTTCCCCATGGTAAGCCATGGAGGGGACGTGATATCGGTCCTGGGCGAGTGGCCTTGCAGGCCACTCGTTTCCCAAGCTGGTTGAGGCAGGCACAGTTGCGGCAGTGAGGCACATGCTTCAGAGCTGGCGGCCCAGTCCATGCCTCTGCTTCTGGGTCTGAGGGAACTGAGAACAGTAACAGCACCTGTCCTGGGGGAACAGGTCACCAGATAAAGCCCGGGGAGGGTAGGGGTGTGGACGGCAGGGTGATTGGCAGGTGGGGTCTAGTGCACCCCTGTGTTTACTAGCTTTCTTCTGTCTTTGAGGAGTCCCAAGCTGCTTGGCTATGCCTGGAGACCCTGGAGCAAAGCCTCAGTATGATCATTTCCCAAGAGTGATGACTTAGCCGTCAGGAGTCCCCAGAGTGGCAGAGGACCCTTCTTGTACAGAATGTTTCAGTCTGATTACACTTTGCTCCAGGATCCTCCTTGGGTGGGTTCCCAGGGGGCTGTCCCGCAACTCTTGCCTTGGCTTCTAGCTGAGATATCCTCCATGGTCCCACCCCTGGAGAGGTGCACACACGGGGTTTATCCCTTGGGTCAGGGTTCACTCATGGTTTAGCCATTCTGTAACAGTGTATGGTGATGCTTCAACCCCCACGGGGTCATACAAAGCAGTTTCGCTGGGCTGGTAGCCTCTGTTAACCCCCCACTTCCGGCCCATCTTCCCCCTTCCCGGCCATCCTCAGGCAGTGGCTGCTCTTCTTACTGATTACATAGTTCTCCCTTTTTTTTTTTTTTTTTTTTTTTTTTTTTGGTTTTTCGAGACAGGGTTTCTCTGTGTAGCTTTGCGCCTTTCCTGGAGCTCACTTGGTAGCCCAGGCTGGCCTCGAACTCACAGATATCCGCCTGCCTCTGCCTCCCGAGTGCTGGGATTAAAGGCATGCGCCACCAACGCCCGGCCTCCCTTTTTCAAACTGCCATCCGACCAGAATCACGCAGTGTGGAGCCTTTCCGGGTTGGCTGCTGTCACTTTTAAGGGTCCCCCTAAGTACCTGACATACATCATGTCATCTGGCTTGTGCACTCCTTTCTTTCCGCCACTGAATAAATCGTTCTGTTACCTGACAGTTTACCCACTCACCTGCTGAAGGCCGCCTTGATGGCTGGCACGTCCGGGCAGCTGTGACTGAGGCTGCCATAAGCATCACTCTGCAGGGTTTGTGTGTGTGTGTGTGTGTGTGTATGTGTGAGTGTGTGTGTATGTGTGAGTGTGTGTGTGTGAGATCAGATCCTCAGCTCCTTTGGGTGAATGCCAAGGAATGTATCACCACACCCAGCTGTATACAGATTTCTAATTTTAATGGCTGTCTCAGTTTGATTTCTGACAAAAACAACTCCAGAGGAGGAGCTAATTGATTTTAGCTCTCAATTCCAGGTTACAGTCCATCACGGGGACGTCAAGGGGGGCAGGAACTTGAAACATCTATTTACATCACACCCACAGTCGCAAGTGGAGAGAAATTAATATATGCATGCCCTCTTGCTTACCTGTGCTCAATAGTTTTCTTCATCATGTAGCTTAGGATCCCTGGCCTAGGGGATGGTGCTGCTCCCAGTGGACTGTATTCCCACATAATTAAGGTAGTTCCCCTACAGAGGGCTGGAGAGATGACTCAGTGGTTAAGAGCCCTTGCTATTCTTGCAGAGGACCTGGGTTAGGTTCCCAGAACCAACATGGCAGCTAACAACTGTATGTAATAACTCTAGTTCGAGGGGGTCTCATACTTCTTCTGACCTCCACGGGCACCATGCACATGGTGCACAGAGGGAAAAAAAAAAAAAAAAAAAAAAAGACAGCCACAGACATGCTCACAGGCCAATGTAGAGAGTGCCTCACTGAGACTCTTCCCAGCTGATTCTAGGTTGTGTGAATTTGATGATTAAAGCTAACCAGGGTGAAGAGATGGCTCAGCTGTTAAGAACACTGGCTGCTTTTCCAGAAGACTCAGGTTTGAGTCCCAGCCATATGACAGCTCACAACTGTAACCTCAGTTCCTCCACAGTACTGCATGCATGTGGTACACAGACAAACATACAGATAAAACACCCATACACATTAAATAATTAATTAAAAAAGAAAGCAAACCGGCTGGGTGGCGGTGGCGCACGCCTTTGATCCCTGCACTCCAGAGGCAGAGGCAGGCGGATCTCTGTGAGTTTGAGGCCAGCCTGGTCTACAGAGCGAGATCCAGGATAGGCACCAAAAACTACACCAAGAAACTCTGTCTCGAAAAATAAAAAATAATAAAAAATTAATAAAAAAGGAAAGCAAACCATCACAGTGACCAGCAAGTTATCACTTCTCTCCTTTGAAAGTAGTGCCTTTAACCTTTCATATTTTACAACCTAATTGTGACTCTCTCTGATGTGTGTAGGTTTGTGTCTCAGTCCACAAAAGAAGCTTACGTGATCTCCCTCTATATCAATAATCCATTACTCATCGGTGGAAGGAAGTTTGACCTGCGGCTGTATGTCCTGGTGTCCACATACCGCCCACTGCGCTGCTACATGTAAGAGTCTGGCCCTGCTTCCATCGGGCTCACTTCATAGTGTTACTTTGAGGCTTAACGACTCAGTGCCATGGGGGACACACGATGCCTGGCTCAGAGTGGGTATCCGATGGGTAGCCCTTGTTTAAGAGCAGTTGACCTAGAAGCTACTGTAAATCTTACAAATAAGAACACCGCTCATTGGGACATTTGAAGCAGGTGGGGTGGGGTGTGTACACCTCTAATCCCAGCACTCAGGAGGTGGAGATGGGAAGGTCGTGAGTTTGAGCTTAGCCTGGGCTGCATAGTGAAACCAAAAGCACTGGATGCTAACGACCACTCTTCTGTCGAGTGGACTGGTGTATTTTCTTTCTCGTGTCCTGTGTCTCAGCCTGAGTTCCTTTGCAGGTACAAGCTTGGCTTCTGCCGTTTCTGCACGGTGAAGTACACCCCGAGCACCAGCGAGCTGGACAACATGTTCGTCCACCTGACCAATGTAGCCATCCAGAAGCACGGGGTGAGTGTCTCCTCTTTGTGCATCAGGAAGTAGGCTGGCTTTGTGGGATTCTCCCTCACATGTATTTGCAAGAGGGGACCAGGCTAGTTCTAGGAGAGCCATTCACAGCCCAGTGGCCCGAGGGCCACAGACATTGAAGGGACTCGGAGTAGCAGGTATGACTGTCCCAGGCACATTATCCGAATGCCTGGTTAGGGTTGGAATAGAGGTGGGGGTTCTTAGAGTAACAAGAGTGTAGGTCCAGGCCTCCCCTTTCTGCTTCTGGGATCGTGGGCAAGTCGGCTCAATGCTGGAGCCTCCTTCAGTAAAAGAAGGAGACCTTGACCTGAGTTGGGTCATGTCCTGATAAACCTCTGTTGGTTGTTGTGCTGAAGCTGGCCTTCGAACCTGGTGCACTGGTGCATGTTGGGTAAGCCCTCCACCACTGACCTATATTCCCAGCCTCCTAGCCTCTCCTTACCTTGAGACAATGTCTCACTAAGTTGCTCATGCTGTAGCCCAGGCAGGTCTTGGCTTGTAATTCCCCTGCCTAAGTATCTGAGTAGCTAGAGCTATAGACCAGCACCAACAGACCCAGTTTAAACCTGTCTTTTATTATTATTATTTCTTTTGTTTGTTTTGGTTGGTTGGTTTTTCAAGACAGGGTTTCTCTGTGTAGCCTTGGCTGTCCTGGAACTCTGTCCATAGACCAGACTGGCCTCAAACTCAGAGATCCACCAGCCTCTGCCTCTCAAATCTGGGATTAAAGGCGTGCACCACCACTGCTCAGCCTATTATTATTATTTCTAATGTGTATGTATGTGTGTCTGTGAGCATAGGCGTGTGTGTATGGGTGCCCACAGAAGCCAGAAGAAGGTATCAGATTTTCTGCAACTGGAGTTACAGATGATAGTGAGCCACTCAACATAATTGCTGGGGCCCAAACTTGGGTCTTCTAGAACTCTTAACCACTGAGCCATTTTTCCAGCCCCTAAACCACTCTTAAAGTGAAAATACTGTAGGTGGAAAATGTATTCAGTTCACCTAACCCATTGAACGTCATAGTGTGTGTGTGTGTGTGTGTGTGTGTGTGTGTGTGTGTGTGTGTTGCTTCATGCAGCCCTTTGGAACGGCAAAGCACTTCCTTTTTGAAACTGCAGCTTGAGCCTTGTGGGAAAATTTTCCACAGCTCCGCATTAGAATTAGAAAGAGAACAGCTGAGCACTGGAAAGCAGCCCCTCCTGTGGAGAGCAGGAGTCAGTGTGGCCAAGGACTGGCTGTCACAGAAACCCAGAAGCCCCTGCTGTGCAGGGAGGGCTCACAAACAAAGGGACAGATCATGGTTGCTGTGGACCTGGAAGGGACAGGCTTAGCAGGCAGAGAAGGAAGAGCCAGCCAGGCCTGAGGCCGTGACACCTGCAGGCTGGTGGGATGAGATGTTCCGAGGCGACCGAAGATTGGGTGACGTGCGTACTTTTCATGTCCACATCTGTGGTGTCTGGCTAGAGATACTTGACGCCTCAAGACCCTTTCTCTTTTTTATCAATTGTTCTTAAAATTATACATTACTGATTTAGGCATTTTAATGTTTTTGTCATTATTGTTGGGTTTTGTTTGTTTGTTTGTTTCTTTCTTTCTTTTTTTTTTTCCCCTTGTTTTTTGAGATAAAGTCTTGCCTTAGCTGTCATGGAACTTCCTTTGTAGACCAGGCTGGCCTGGAACTCATAGAGATCTGCCTGCCTCTGCCTCCCGAGTGCTGGGATTAAAGGAGTGTATGACCATGCCCAGCCTTCTTTGTTTCAGTTTTTGAGATCGACTCTTGCTAAGTAGCACAGGCTGTCCTCCTGCCTCAGCCTCCCAAATGCTGGAACTGTTAGCATACACATTTGTCCTGGTTAGGGTTACCATTGCTTTGATGAAATACCATGACCAAAAGCATTGACCTAGAGCAGCTTCCGGGGAGGGAGGAATGAGTACCTTGGTCTGGACGGGGACCCAGGTGGGACTTCACAGTGTGGGCTCCTGAGTGGGAACAGTTGCTTATGAGACTGGTGGGGAGATGAACATCTAACAGTGTGTGTAGTAGATGGCACAGACCACCCCGGGCAGGGGTTCCTTCTGTCTTGCTGCAGGATAGCTCTTCATACCCAGGAGGCACTTGAGGGTAAGTGGCGGGGTTCCTCCAGGCTGTGTCCTGAAGGTCGCTTCCTCCCTCCCTCACCAGGAGGACTATAACCATATCCACGGTGGCAAGTGGACTGTCAACAACCTGCGACTCTACCTGGAGAGCACCCGAGGCAGAGAGGTGACCAGCAAACTGTTTGACGAAATCCACTGGATCATCGTGCAGTCTCTCAAGGCCGTGGCGGTGAGTGACAGGTTGGGGTCAGGGCAGGTGGGCCCTGAAAGCCCAATGGGAGGCCCTGGTCTAACCAGTGGTTCTCTGGAAGTGTTCCACAGCCTGGAACAGTGCTTCTGTTTGCTCATCCTGCCTGTGTGTCAGCTAGGGGCTGAAACAGTTTCGGGAAGGGATTGGGGCCAATTTCTGGTGAGCATGGTCAGCCTCTGATATGGACACAGACCCTGAAGCCTCCGCAGAATTATAGAGTCCCAGGACTGGAGAGATGGCTCAGGGGTTAAGAGCACTGACTGCTCATCCAGAGGACCCAGGTTCAATTCCTAGCACCCACATGGCAGCTCATACCTGTCTGTAACTCCAGTTTCAGGGGACATGGCACATTAAATAAACAGATAGATAGATAGATAGATAGATATAGATAGATAGATAGATAGACAGACAGATAGAGATTTAAAAAGAAGTATAGAGCCCCATTGACATCATCTTTTTCCTTCCTTTCTTCCTTTTTTTGAAACATGGACTCACAGTGTAGCCAGGGTTGGCGTGGAGAAGGTTACCAGGGTGGTCTGGAGCTCACAGAGATAGCCTGCCTCTGCCTCTCCACCATCAGCCCTTCTTGGTGGGTATTTCGGCATGAGCTGATACTCCTGGGGGGGTGCAGTGGCGGCGGCCTTCTTTTCAGACAGCTTGATGTTACTGTTTCGTGGCTCTTGAAGGTTGGAGACAGCCTGCTTCTGTTCCTAACCTCAGGTCTTTGATCTGCTGGATTACAGTTTTCAGGCAGGCGCACTTCTGTCTTTGAGGGATAGGAGTGAGTGGTGTGCTGGCCCCTATTTTCAGGACTTCACAGTGGTGTCTCTGGGGTGTCTTATGGGGGATCTGACCCCAGAGCTAAGAACAGAGGAAGAGGCTCCTGTCCCAAAGCCAGCCTCCTTGTCTCCCATCCCCTCTTTCAGAAGGAACAGGAAGGCAGCCAGCCCACTGCTGAGGTCACTTGCAGGACCCAGAGTTCCTCAGCTCACCCTCTGAGGGCAGTATGGTCTAGCCTGCTACTGAGCTGGCCCCTGACAGACCCACCCACTTGTGTGGGACCTGAGGACACAGGCCTGGGGACATGGGATGGTAATATGTCCCCATGAAGATGTGAGAGATACAAAATTCCCAGGTTGCACCCATCTTCCTTCCCGAGAAGAGCCACCTTGTGCACAAATTTCCTCACAGAAGGGGCGTTTCTCCTGGCCCTCAGCTCAGCGGGCGAGCCTGCTGCTGCCTCTGGTGTCCATTTGACTCTTTGCCTGGGTGGTGATTCTCAAACTTTCGAAGTAGGCAGGGTTTTTTGTTGTTTTAATTTTTAAAGTATGTGTAGGTAGGTAGGTGTGTGTGTGTGTGTGTGTGTGTGTGTATGTGTGTGTATGTCTGTGTGTGGGTGTGCGCATGTGAGTGCAGGTGCCCACAGAGGCCAGAGGCATTGGATCCCCTGAAGCTGGAGTTGTGAGCTGCCTGACATGAGTTCCAGGAGCTGAACTAGGGTCCTCTGGAAGAGCAGTAAGTGCTCTGAGCCATCTCCCCAACACCGGATCCTTTGTTCAGTACGCATGGAAACTTTAAGTGAATTGAAAATTACAATGGAAATCTAAAAATTGAAAGGAATAGGCTTTCTTTTCTCATTGGAAGCAGGTTTATAATCTGGTTTTTACAGGTCTGGGAGGAGTAAGAACAAGCCTGCTGGTGTGGGGGCAGGGACAGGAAGTCGTCAATGTGTGTGTGGGGGGGGTCCCCTTGGTCTCTGAAGATGTAGCTTTACATTTATTTGTTTGTTTGTTTTTGTTTTTTTGAGACAGGGTTTCTCTGTGTAGCCCTGGCTGTCCTGGCACTCACTCTGTAGACCAGGCTGGCCTCCAACTCACAGAGATCCGCCTGTCTCTGCCCCCCATCCTAGTGTTGGGATTAAAGGCGTGGGCCACCACTGTCCAGCAGGATGTGGCTTTATAACCTGTTGGTCACTCCGCAGCCAGTGATGAACAATGACAAGCACTGCTTTGAATGCTATGGCTATGACATCATCATCGACGACAAGCTGAAGCCCTGGCTGATCGAGGTAACTCACAACCCTGCCGCCGTGGCCGGCAGTGCCTCGGGAGAAGGGAACGTTCTTACCGTTCTCTAGTGTGTGTTAGGGCATAATTTGGAGGTGGATCCAGCTGCCTGTTGAAGAGGGTGTAGTGTGGCCGATCTAGAAAGGATGAGATGTACACA
Organism: Peromyscus attwateri; assembly: GCA_902168425.1. NCBI lineage: Eukaryota > Metazoa > Chordata > Mammalia > Rodentia > Cricetidae > Peromyscus > Peromyscus attwateri. The sequence continues at coordinate 16,845 of CABHPP010104956.1, forward strand.
TCCTGCCACGTAGCCACACAGCGGGGCTTTTTCCTGGCCACAGCCACTGTGTTAGTTACTTTTCTCAGCACTGTGATCAAATACCTCACAAACAGCTTCAGGGGAGTTTTACTTGGTACATGGTTTGAGCATACAATCCATCCTGGTGGGGAAGCATGGTGGGGGGATGTGTGGGGCAGCCAGTCACGTGCCCAGAGTTGACGGGGAGCGAGATGAGTGCTGGTACTCCACGGGCTTCCTTCTTCCTTCAGCCTAGGACCTCGCCCCTGGGACGGTGCCACCCACACCCAGGGTGGGTCTTCCTTCCTACGTTAAGCCTGTCTGGAAACACCCCCAGAGTTACTCTGAAGTGTGTCTCCTAGGTGACTGCAAATCCCATCAGGTTGATGGAGATGAACTATGACAGCCTTTTCAGAGAGGTGGGCACTGGTGCCCTTGTCTGAGGCCACAGTTGCCAGAAGGACAAGGATGGAAGATGCCCCGACATGCAGGGGCCCCCATTATGTTGTGTCACTCTGTGTCACTGTGGACACCTGCCCTCTCAACAAGCTCGTTTGGAGACATACAGCTCAGGCCCTTCAGTTTATTTCAAGGCAGGAAGCCTAGGATTCTTGTGTGAAGAGCAGAGCTTGGCCCCCTACAGGGAGAGTCAGAGGGAACCTCAGTGCTGAGCTCATGGTAATCAAGCTATCTAGAGCATGATGGGAGCCTGCTGATGCTGCTGGAGTGGGGGAACAGGGGGAGATGTAATACTTCCTTCCCTCCCTCCCTCCCCACCCCTTCCTTTTTTTTAATTTGAGAACAGGATCTTGTGTAGCTGGCTTTGAGCCTCCTATGCCAGGCTTCCAGGTGCTGGGGTTAGAGGTGGTGGCTTCCTGCATCTTAAATACAGTAACTTGAATGGAAGTCACACTTCCCTTGATGAACTAAGATCCTAGTTGTAGCTATCATTTCTCTCTCTCTTAAAATTTGTTTTATTTTTAAGTGTGTGTGTGTGTGTGTGTGTGTGTCTCGGGGATGAGGGGTTCGATGGTGGGGTGGTGGTGTGCACATGAATGCAGGTGCCTGCAGAGGCCAGAGAGGGCATCGGATCCCCCATAGCTGAGGTTAATAGGCAATTGTGATACTGTCTTTAAGTATTATTTATAGCTCACCTAACAGCCGGTAGAAACAGATCACATGATGCTCTGTCCTAGTTTGCTTCTCTGTTGTTATAGCAAAACACTAATCAAGCTGGGCGGTGGTGGCACACCCCTTTAAGTTTGAGACCAGCCTGGTCTCCAGAGCTGGACCTAGGATAGCCAAGGCTACACAAAGAAACCCTGTCTTGAAAACAGCAACAACAACAAAACACTGATCAAAGCAATTTGGGAGGAGGCTGGAGAGGTAGTTCAGTGGTTAGAGCACTGGCTGCTCTTCTAGAGGACCTAGGTTCAATTCTCAGCATCTACATGGCAGCTCACAACCATCTTTAACTCCGGTTCCAGGGCATCCAACACCCTCTTCTGGCCTCCATGGGCACTGCACACAGATGGTGCACAGACATACCAGAAAAACACCTACACAAAAAACATAAATCAGACTTGAAAAAAAAAAAGTGCACCTTTGGGGTGGAAAGCGTTTACTTGGCTTACAGGCTATGGTCTATCAGCCAGTGAAGCCAAGGCAGGGACTGGAGCAGAGACGCCGGCTTGCTTCCCTGGCTCGCTCGACTGCCTTTCTTATACAGCCCAGGCCCACCTGCCCAGGGATTGCACTGCCCACCCTGGCCTGGGCTCTCCTGCATAAACAGGCTATAAAAAAAGGTTGGGGTTGGGAATTTAGCTCAGTGGTAGAGCGCTTGCAAGCACAAGGCCCTGGGTTCGGTCCTCAGCTCCAGAGGGAAAAAACGAAAACAGAAAATGTTTCACAGGGCCAGCAGCATGGCTCAGTGGGTGTGGAGGCCCTCGCTGGCCAAGCCTGACAACCCGAGTTTGATTTCCAGGACCCACAGGGGTAAAAGTGAAGCACCAACTCCCATAGGTTGTCCACTGACCTCCACACGTGCACTGTCACACACGTGTGCCCACACAAACACACACACACACACACACACACATCACACAGAAAAATAAATAAATGCGTAAAGAAGAAAGTACAAAGAAAAGAAAATCCCTCGCAGACATGCCCACAGACCCCTGATAGGAGCCGTTTCTCTTCACCAGGCAACTCTCGGGTATGTCAGGTTGACAGCTAACTCTGGCAGCTTCCCATATGAAGTGCTTGGCAGGTGTGAGGTTTCCACATTAAATGATGACAGGCGCCTGGAGCACGGGGCCCACACTGGCTCCAGCACCTCTCGTTCCAGAGAAAGGAGCGCCACAGTGAAGGATGTGTGTTTTTCTTCTCGTAGGTTAACGCATCCCCGTCTCTTACCTCCAGCACCGCCAACGATCGAATCCTTAAGTACAACCTGATCAATGACACCCTCAACATCGCGGTCCCTAACGGCGAGATTCCCGACTGCAAATGGAACAAGTCTCCCCCCAAGGAAGTTCTCGGCAACTATGAAATCCTGTAAGTCTACGTGTGGCTCTGCAGGGGTCCTGTGTTCTGAGGTGCCCTTTGGCTATTCTGGGTGTCTGGGGGCTCCCTTTCCTTGAGCAGCGTGTCTGTTTGTCGATGCTGTGAGGCGTAGCTGTTGAAGAGACAGAAAAGAGGTTTGGGTCTGGTTTGTGTAGCCGGTACTTAGGAAGCATCTGTCACATGCTCAAGCAGGTGGGAGCCCACTGCTCGTCACCTGTGCAGGTTGTGAGGTGCTGGGGCAGGGTGCACACAGGGGCTCGTACCCTACCTCCTCCTGTGTGGCTTTGTGCCATTGAGGTGCTCAGTATAGCTCTGAGGGCCTCAGTCCAAACACCATGGGAGGTTGGGAAGGAAAAAGTGATTCTTTTTTTTTTTTTTTTTTTTTTTTTTTAAGATTTGTTTGTTTATTATGCATACAGTGCTCTGCTTGCATGTATCCCTGCAGGCCAGAAGAGGGCACCAGATCTCATTACAGATGGTTGTGAACCACCGTGTGGTTGTTGGGAATTGAACTCAGGACCTTTGGAAAAGCAGCCAGTGCTCTTAACCTCTGAGCCATCTCTCCAGCCCCAGAAAAAGTGATTCTTATGTCTCACCTCTCAGGGCTTCCCGTGGGCTAGGATCCATGGCCAGTGCTATAGGCACCCCATCCTATTCCTTTACCCTGCGCCCTGGGAGCTGAGTAGTAGCTTGGCTCTGTCTTACAGATTGGAGACAAATGGACCTATTGGGAGTGGGGGTGGGGTGGAAAATAAAGTAACAGGGATCAGGAGGACAGTGGTGGTCAAGGTGTAGTCTGTTCTACATGGGAGGCTGGATGGCCATTAAAAAGATTGGCCGGGGCTGGAGAGATGGCTCAGAGGTTAAGAGCACTGACTGCTCTTCCAAAGGTCCTGAGTTCAATTCCCAGCAACCACATGGTGGCTCACAACCATCTGTAATGAGATCTGGTGCCCCCTTCTGGCCTGCAGTCATACATGCTGTATACCTAATAAATAAATAAATAAATAAAAAAAAAAAAAAAAAAAAGATTGGCCTAGTGCTGTGTATACTGTGGTCCAGGAGGGTGAGTGAGAAAAGTAAGTTGCAGGAAAGGGTAGTTTATCGATACAGACCCCCAAGACAGACAGTGACCTCCACAGCCCTTGTGTGCACATTAGCTGTTTTTGTTTCTTTTGGTTTGCTTTTTGATATAGAGTCTCACTATGTAGATCAGGCTGGCCTTGAACTTGTAGAAAACCCCCTGCCTCTGCCTTCCAAGTACTGGGTTTAAAGCTGTATACCACCTCACCTGGTCCTGAACATAAGCATTTAATTAAAAAAATTTAAACACGGCCGGGCAGTGGTGGCGCACGCCTTTGATCCCAGCACTCGGGAGGCAGAGCCAGGCAGATCTCTGTGAGTTTGAGGCCAGCCTGGTCTACAGAGCTAGTTCCAGGACAATCAGGACTACAGAGAGAAACCCTGTCTCAAAAAACCAAAAACACTAACAACAAGTTTAAAGGAAGAGTTTAGACATGAAGGGGCATTTAGTGAAAGTGCATCTTGCACACAGGTCTCGGCGCACCGCTGGTGGAGGATTTGAACACAGGCCTGCACTCTGGAGTCCCTGTGTAGCCACCTCCCTCCTTTCTGTGTACAGCTGCAGAGGCTGGGGTGGAGGGGCAGGTAGAAGGAAGCTCAGAAGGGAAGTGAGTGGAGCTTCTGAAGTGTCAGGGCCTTAGCGGGTGGTCCTTGTGAGCCCTCAAGAGCACCACTCAGCATGGCTGATTGTTCTCTGGAGGTCAGCAGCCTGGGATGGGGACAGCAGCAGAATCGGAAGGGGCCAGAGGTGGGAGCTGGCAAGGAAGGCAGGAGGAGAATGGGCGGCTGGTGCCGGCTGGTGCCGGCTGGCACTCTGATGGGGATCCAGACTGGGATGGTCAGGCATTGGGGAGGTGAGCTCAGGGAACTGTCAGAGACTGAGGGCTGGTGTATGAGGCTGCGCTGGATGCAGGCGCTGACCAGGGCACGATTGGGCTTGATATTATAAGAGGACGGCACTGAGATGGATGGATGGTCATTAGAAGTCAGAGGACTGGCCATGGCCAAGGGAATCAGCAGCAAGTCCCTAAAGGACTAGAGTTGATATATAAGGAAGGGGCCAGAGAGGATTTCTGCTGACCTGCCTTGGAAGGGGCTGAGAGGGTCTAGAGTGGAGGCCTCTCCAGACCCAGGGGTCTTAGAGAGAGGAAATAGTCCCCACTCCACAGGGTTCTAGGGAGAGCCAGGCTTCTTATACAGCTTCTTATACAGTATACGTAGGAGGTGAAGGAGAGAGTCAAAGGCTAGACAGATGTTTCTAATGCTGAGTAGAGCGTTCCAAAGTGCACAGCATACATTTGGGGATGGGTCCTGTCCAGGCCACTTGGAGTTGCTAGTATAGTAAGGGCAGTATGAGAGTGACCCATGTCAGCTGCAATGGGAGCCTTTGGGCTCAGTCCTGAGGCCTCTGTGGTGGAGAACCCATGTCAGGGTGAGTCTTGCTAGAACCATGAGGGTCTTGGTGGGTCCCTCTTTAGTCTAGCAGGATATGGCGAGGAGGGTGACCCAGCAGGAGTTTGTGAGGCCCTCTATTTGCAGAGCAGGCCGGATGCTCATCTCCGGGTTAAGAAGCCGAGGCCAGGGTCTCACCCCTAGTCCTGAGCTATCCCTCACACTCCTCTAAGGGCCCAGAAGGCTTTGGGCTGGAACTGGCAGCCGGAAGCTCTTTTCCACGTGTCTCGGTGCCCCGATGCTTCAGATCGCCCCAGGTTGGGTCCCAGTGGCAGTCGGAGTTGCTGCTGACGGGGTGGGTGGGGTTTACATCCTCGGGGTGCTGTCCTGTCCCTGCACACAGCCAGGAGTACTGCGTCCATCCGTGCTCACAGCATCTCTGCAGAGCATACCCGTGTGGAGAGAAGAGGGCTGACACTGCAGCTCTTGTGCCCAGGGTCACACTGCCCAGAAATGGCGCTCTCACCACACCACACCACATTGTCCCTGTGGCCTTGGTGTCACAATCATGGCCAGTCTTGTTCATCCTAACTCAATTCTAACTCTTGGCCTTTTTGAAAAAGTGCTGTTGAGCCGGGTGGTGGTGGTGGTGGTGGTGGTGGTGGTGGTGGTGGTGGTGGTGGTGGTGGTGCACGCCTTTAATCCCTACACTCGGGAGGCAGAGCCAGGCGGATCTCTGTGAGTTCGAGGCCAGCCTGGTCTACAAAGCGAGATCCAGGAAAGGCGCAAAGCTACACAGAGAAACCCTGTCTCGAAAAACAAAAACAAAAACAAAAACAAAATGAAAAAGTGCTGTTGAGAACTCAGTGCCTAGATTCCACTGTCAGAACCCAGAAGGGAAGCTGCTCCAATAGGAGGAGCCCTTAGGAGCCCCCTTTCAGCTGTTTACATTAGCTCCCTAACAGGCAAGATGCTCCCCTGGAACTGAACAGCCGGCTCCCAGCTGCCTGCCACATGCTCCGTATTGTTTTGTTTTCAAGCCACACAGAGCCACATGGAGGCCGTGTGTGTGTGTGTGTGTGTGTGTGTGTGTGTGTGTGTGTGTGTGTTCCCATTCATCCAGATCCTGCCCCTCCCCATCTTGAGCTAGTACCAGGGCAACCCCAAGCCTGACGGGCTGCCTCACTCCGCCCTCAGTCTGTGGCACAGGCACAGTACAGGCCAGAGTTGCCTCCTAGCAGGAGCTCTTGGGCCTTGAGGGAGCTCTCTATGCAGCTGTCTTCTATCGGAGGGACTGGCTGTGCCAACATAGTCGGGCTAATGCTGAGGAACATCTGTTGTGTTTGCCTAAATTGTTCTAGTATTAATAAAAACTCGAGAGTCAGAAATTGAGACAAAAACCTGATAAATCCAAGGCACAGCGGAGGGACAATTGGCTGACCTCCATGTTTTCCTGATCCCAAAGCCTCAGAAATCCCTCCTTCTCTCTTCCTGTCCCTCTCTATCCGACTTCCCCAGACTCCCAACATCTCCATGGCTAATCCTGGTCAGCCAATGCTGGTTCCGTCTTTGATTCCAGGTGGCTTTATTGGCACAGTGGAGTGGCAGCGTGAACAATTCTTCCACAACACACATCCATGTGGTGCTGTAGTTGTGACAGTCCACACCAGTGCCGAGCACAGGCTCACCTGAGAGGAAAGCCGTCAGCACATTCGCTCCGGCACTCCCTGTGCGTCAGCCTGTTGCTGCTGCAGGCCCCGTTCAGAGAGTGTCCATCCACGAGAGGAGTCCCGAACACAGACCCCACACCGCCCACAGAGTCTGGCTCTGGACCAGCACAGAAGTCAGGGAAATTCAGCTTCTGCAGCAGCAAAGCATCTTGGAACCTGTTTCCTTAGTGCAAAAGACTGCACATAACTCAGGGTCCTCAGGTACAACAGCAGCAAGCCACTACCTCAGAGGACACTTTATTTATTGTTTCGGTTTTTCAAAACAATTTCTCTTGAAACTCAGAGATCCGCCTGCCTCTCTCTCTTAAGTGCTGGGATTAAAGGTGTGCGCCCATGCCTGTCTAGAAAACACTTTAGAGTCAACAGAATGGAGCCAGACATGATAGCAAATGCCTTTAATCCCAACACTCAGGAGCCAGAGGGGTAGGAAGTCATGGTGAGGAGAGGCAATCTCTTCTGGGTAACATGTTTCTCCACTCTCAAGGAGCCTCAAGGAAGAAGGAGCCCTGCTAATGGGCACCAAGTCTGTATCCAGTTCTTCAGATGTGATGTCCAGTCTGTTCCTCAGCACTGAACAGGGCTGAGGTACAACCATCAACTGGAAAACAGGCCATGAGAGGACAGTGGCAGAACAGAGACATCATGATGGAGGAGCCCAACCCAGCCCTTCCTGGCAGTCCGCTGACACTGGTTCCCTAAATGGGATTAGGCCCTACGCCATAGGGTGTGTGGGGTGTTTGCAGGCAGGAGCTCCCTCCCTCCCCACCCTGGGCTGGCTGATGGGTTTCTCATTCACAGCTCCTCTGAGGTTAGTGCCATATTCTGCCTGGAGGCCTGTTAAAATGGCATCTGCCTAGAATGGGCAGACTGTCCACAATGGCAGTTTAACTGGGTTTCTCTCACGGGCTCTGTGGGCTTGTGTTGTAGTCAGTGGACTCCCTGTGGGCTGGAGAGGGGAGGGGCTTGTCCGGAGTCTGGAGCTAGTTGGCTCTTTCCAGTAATATGTTTGCTCTGCAGCGGTCCATTGGCCACTCTGTGTCACCACTACCCCTGAACAAGACCCCCTCGTAACTCTCCAGTGATCTGTTTCAGGTACGACGAGGAGCTGGCCCAGGGTGACGGGGCTGACAGAGAGCTCAGAAGCCGCCCCGGCCAGCCAGTGGGGCCCAGAGCAGGCCGCTCGAGAGAGTCGGGGAGAAATGTCCTCACGACCTGGAAGTGACCAGCAGTGGGAAGAAAGACCCCCAGCCTTCCTCCAACTGCTCCACCCAGATTCTGCTCAACACATATTATTTTGGGATTTCCTTTTTCTAGAGTGCTTTCCCAAGCCCTTGTAAATAAAGACACTCTGCAAGGTGGAGGACTCCATGTCATCAGGGCTCACATACGCTCTTGAAAATGACAGCGTCAGTGTGTGATGTAACATCCTTTTTTTAAAGACTTATTTTATTATTTTTATTTTTTGAGATAGGTATCGCTGGCTGGCCTAGAACTTGTTATGTAGACCAGGCTGGCTTGGAACTCTCAGAGGTCCACCCGCCTCTGACACCCAAGTGCTGGGATTAAAGCTGTACACCATCACATCTGGCTTTATTTGTGTGTGTGTGTGTGTGTGTGTGTGTGTCACCCAAGGTAAACACAAGAGGGCACTAGATTTCCCAGAGCTAGAGTAACAGGCTATCCAAAGTAGGTTCTGGGAACAAAACACTGGTTCTTTGCAAGAGCAACAAGTGCTTATAAATTTGAGCCATCTCTCTAGCCCCCTGATGCAGCTTCTTAAAAGGCTCACATTCGCTGGGCGGTAGTGGCACTCGGGAGGCAGAGGCAGGTGGATCTCTGTGAGTTCCAGGCCAGCCTGGTCTACAGAGCGAGATCCAGGACAGGCACCAAAACTACACAGAGAAACCTTGTCTCGAAAAACAAAGCAAAACAAAAAGGTTCACATTCATTAAACTTTTCACTTTGAAAAAGGTTAAACAGTTAAACAGACACATTTCAAAAAGGTTAAACGTGACGTGTTTCCTGGAGCGCTGTTGCCGTGAAAAAGTTTAATCTGAGAGCCATTCCGCTTCATTCCCTCACTTCATTGTGGAGCAGACAGGCATTCACCTCTACAAGGCCCCTGCTGCTGTCCTCCTGGGGAACCAGTTTCTGTCGCTTTCTTTTCGGTTTGGAGACAAAGCACAGTGGAGCAGGTGAGCCCGGACAGATCCTGAGGGCAGGTTGCTGCGGCTCAGGCATCGGGCTTTGAGGTACCGCCGGCCGCAGTTTACGAGGAGCTTCCCTGGACACCAGGACCTCGGAGTAGTGTGGGGAGAGACGAGCTGTCACACATATAAGCCCTGCTTGCAAGTGGGTTTGTGTTTTGTTTTTTGAGACAGGCTTTCTCTATGTAGCCCTGGCTGTCCTGGAACTTGCTCTGTAGACCAGACTGGCCTGGAACTCAGCAATCCGCCTGCCTCTGCCTCCTGAGTGCTGGGATTAAAGGTGTGTGTGCCACCACTGCCCAGCACAACAATCTTTTTGTGATAGTCACATCTAACACCTGTGGCCTGCTATGTTAGTCACTACCTGGAATGTATGATAAAAGACCCCTGTGCTCAGCTGTGTTGGACAATAGATGCACATCATGTGTGCCCATGTCTCCCTACACATGTATACATGTTTTTAATGTGTCAGTGCTAATAAAGGAAAGGTCTTCTTCAATGTGTTTGGTGCCGTGTAAGGTGAGAGACGCAGTCATACAGCGGGTGTTCAGCCAGAATCTGAAAAAGCTGCAGTTGGGGCACGTGATTTTTCCATGTGACTTCCTGGGCAGGCAAGACACACACTCTGTGCACCCCACAGGGGCAGCGCTGTGTGCTGGTGACGGACTTGGAGCCGAGCTGAGAGCCGGGCTCTGTGCTTCTTAGCTGTGATCTGTGTGGTCCCATTGGCTCTTGGGACTTTGGTTTCTTTTTTTTTTTTTTTTTTTTTTTTTTGGTTTTTTGAGACAGGGTTTCTCTGTATAGCTTTGCGCCTTTCCTGGAACTCACTTTGTAGACCAGGCTGGCCTCGAACTCACAGAGATCCGCCTGCCTCTGCCTCCCGAGTGCTGGGATTAAAGGTGTGTGCCACCACCACCTGGTGCCTGCTTGGTTCTTGCAGTCTTCCTTCTCAGGAGGTCTGGAGATGGGGAGTCCCTGGCCAGGCAAGCTGACCCACTGCAGGGCTGAGGATGCTCAGCTGTTTTGAACATGTGATAGGTGATTTGTTGATGGCTTGGTTGCTAGGTGTGAGGCCCTGCCAAATGGATTTGTGTCAAAGATTGACTGTTGCCGTGGTGATGTCATACTCTGGGGCAGATGTTTCCTCTGCACACTTCCAGAACACACACCAGGAGGAAGCGTGTGATATCAGAGCAGGCCTTGAGGAACCATGAGGATGGGAAACAGAGCTGCTTACCGCCCAAGCCCATGGCTCAGGCACTCACCCCTTTTGGGACTGTCCTGGATCACAGTCCTGTTACTTTCCCCTCATAATGGGTGGGTCCCAGAACCTGAACAACAGTGTCTGGTTATGTCCATGACCAGACAAGAGTGAACTATCCCAGGGCTGACCTAATGTCTACCTCCTTCCCACGGGGGCTGCTGTGGCCCCCCAGGCCTTGAGATAGCCCCTCACTCTGCCTTCCTTCTTCTCTGATGCCGAGTCTCTGATGCTAGCGTAACCATTTGTCTTGGGACTACACTTGTCCAGCAGTAGCTTTTTCTACAGTGTGGCTCTGCCACCGTCCTGTGGTTGGGCCAGTCCTTGGTCCTCTGGTCCAGGCTCCTGCCTGCCTGGCTCCCTGAACGGTGTCATTGACCTCAGGTTTACCTACCTCTTCTCTGCATGGGTTATGGGCCATCCTTCTCCAAAAAACAGCACACTCCCTCTGGGTGACACTGTCACCTTCGTGTCAGGTCATGTTCGGGGTAGGGGGCAGGCTGGGTCTGCTGCAGAGCTAAAATGCCCTACCATTGAGATCCTGGACATCCTAGCCCTGGCCCAGCACCTAGATACTCATTGTGTTACTTAATGTGAACTGGGCCAACCGTTCTTGTGCCCTGGGACCTTTCAGGACCTGCTGTGAGGGAACAGTGGCTGTTTCTTTTATGGTTCTTAGCAGCCTCAACTGGATCTGCAATGCTTTGAAGTTAAAAACAGCATTCTCTAGGAACACGTTCTGTTTATGGAATAAAGTATTACCTAACCCTAGAATATAAAGTCAAACCAATCTAATATCTTACAAGAAAAGAGAAACAAAAGATTCCTCCTTTTGGACCCCCAAAAAGGCAGCCTTTTACCCCATGCCAAGGTAAATAGAGCTGTAAGCAGGAGCCAGCCTCCAAATCTGCAGCATGCCCTGAATATAGCCATGCCTGCCTGCCACACATGCTTCTCCCCACCAGGTTTAACTAATTCGATTTTTGTTGTAGAATATTATTTTAGGGTGTGTTGCTTTTGTTTATGCTGCATTTGTTTAGCTCTGGGAAGCTGTGTTACTGTGCCTGTCTAAAACACCTGATGGTCTAATAAAGAGCTGAGTGGCCAATAGTAAGCCAGGAGAGAGAAACAGACAGGGCTGGCAGGCAGAGAGGACAGATAGAAGGAGAAATCTATCTGAAAGGAAAGTAGTAGCCAGAGAAGGAGAAGGAATCCAGGGGCCAACCACCCAGCTACACAGCAAGCCTCGGAGTAAGAGTAAGATTTACAGAAGTAAGAGAATGGGAAAAGCTCAGAGTCAAAAGGTAGACCGGATTTTTTTTGGGGGGGGGGGTTTCGAGACAGGGTTCTCTGTATAGTTTTGCACCTTTCCTGGAACGCACTTTGTAGACCAGGCTGGCCTCGAACTCACAGAGATCCACCTGCCTCTGCCTCCCGAGTGCTGGGATTAAAGGAGTGCGCCACCACCACCCGGCTAGACAGGATAATTTAAGGAAAGCTGACGAAAAACAAGCCAAGCTAAGGCCGAGCATTTATAATTAAGAATAAGCCTATATGTGTGATTTATTTGGGAGCTGGGTGGCATACCCCTCAAAAGAGCAAAAACAGCAACAGATTTTTCTCACTTCTTCAGCACTTTTTGAGGGTCAGGGTAATGAAGTTTGAGAAAATTTTACTTTGTAGTCCAGGTTGGCTTTAAACTCACAGCAATCCTCCTGCCTCAGCCTCCCAAGTGTTGAGATTACAGGTGACAGCCCCCATGCCTGGCTGATTTTTCTCATATAAAAATGCCTTGTGAGTTAAAAAAAATTTTTTTTAAAGGGCTGGTGAGGCTGGAGAGATGGCTCAGTCGTTAAAAGCACTTACTCTTCCAGGGACCTGGGTTCAGTTCCTAGCACCCACACAGTAGTTCACAACTGTCTGTAACTCCAGTTCCAGGGGATCTGACAACATCTTCTGAGCTCCACAGGCATCAGGCACACATGTGGTACACATGCATACATGCAAGCAAAACACTGAAACACATAAAATAAACCTTAAAAAAAATTAAAAATCCCCAGGCATAGTGGCACACACCTTTAATCCTAGCACTTGGGAGGCAGAAACAGGAGGATCTCTGTGAACTTGAGGCCAGTGTGGTCACTTAGGGAATTCTAGGGAAGCCAGGGTAACACAGAGAGACCTTATCTCAATTAATAAATTAATTAATTTAGATAAATAAATAATCTAAAAAAAAAATTAGCCAGGCGGTGGTGGCACACACCTTTAATTCCAGCACTTGGGAGGCAAGGCCAGGCGGATCTCTGTGAGTTCGAGGCCAGCCTGGGCTATTAGAGTGAGTTCTGGGAAAGACTCTAAAGCTACACAGAGAAACCCTGTCTCAAAAACAAACAAACAAACAAACAAACAAAAAGCTGATTAGAAACAAGCCAAGCTAAGGCCTGGCATTTATAATTAAGAATAAGCCTCCATGTATGGTTTATTTGGGAGCTGGGTGGCTGGCCCCCCAAAAAGCAAAAACAACCAACAGCAGAGCTAGATGTCAAGGATCACCAGGGCCTTACCACCTCCTCCATCACCCTGCTGCACAGGGACACTGGAAGCCTGTCCAGGACAGAGGCCCCATGAGTAGCAGCAGCTATATTCTACCCACCAACCCCTCTTTGTTTTTTGAGACAGGGTTTTTCTGCATGGCTCTGGCTGTCCTGGAACTCACTCAGTAGACCTGGCTGAACTCGGACTCAGAGATCCACCTGCCTCTATCTCCTGAGTGCTGGGATTAAAGGTGTGCGCCATCACCACCCAGCATATTCATATTATTTTTTAATTGTGTTTGTGGGTATGTGCACATGACCACAGAGGTCAGAGTTGATGGGTCCCCTGGAATTGGAGTTACAGAGAGTTGTGAGCTGCCTGATGTGGGTGCTGAGACTCAACCTCAGGTCCTCTGGCAGATCAGCAAGTGCTCTTAACCACTGAGCCATCTCTCCAGCTCTCTTTTTAACTTTTTCATTGCATTTATTATTACTGTGGCATGGAGTCCCCAGTGCCATACAATATCTTGAACCTGGCCCCTGAGTCTGTTTCTGCAAGGTACACCCTTCAGGACACACTTTCCCATTAAAAACAACAACAAAACCCCTCATGTCTTTAGCGTGAGGACTTGGAAGGAGGCTTTCTGCAGATGTAAGGAGCTCAAAACCTACTGACTGATTAGGACAGGACACCACACATGGAGAAGGCCATGCAAAGACAGGCGGAACATGAAGTGAAGCGGCCGTGAGCCAAGGCATGCCGGAGCTGCTGTTGCCTAGAAACAAAGACAGGTTGAGAGGGAACAGTATCGTGCAGACACCAGGTTATGAGCCTCAGGCCTCCTGAATCATCCAAATATATTCCTGGGTTTTTAGGCCACCATGTTTGTAGTCATTGGTTCCTGCAGGAGAGAGGGCTCCAGAGACTTTGTCCCCGAGTCAGTAGCTGCTTAGTGACGGTGGACGTGCCTGTTTGGGTCTGTCCACGTGTCCTCAGGCTTTATTCCCCGTGACCCTGGCTCTGCAGCTCTGAAGTCACCTGCAGCACACTGTTGATCTTCTTTCCCAGCCCAATTTCTCCATCTAATGCTGACAGCTTACGCTCAGTGCACTGCCCTGGAATCCTGTCCCTCTCAGCGGCCGGTACCCCGGCCCACTTTTGCCTCTTGCCTTGGGTTTCTGGGATCTCAGTGCCCCCCTCTCTCACATGCATGCGCGCGCGCGCGCGCGCGCGCACGCACACACACACACACACACACACACACACACACACACTCTCACACGCCTCTGAACTCCATCCAGGAACCAAGTTTTCTTGACTTTTATTACCCCATCGCTGTCCCCTCTGTCACCCTGTCCCCTGTCACCCGTCCCCATTCCTCCGTCTCCACACCCCTTCTCTCCCACTCCCTCCAGCCCCACCCTTCCCTTCAGAATGGCAAACCCGAGGCAGGGCAGGCCTCTACTTCTGGGACACCTGGTGGCACTCAATGCAGTTTGTCAGCAGAGGTTGGGGACACTGAGCCCCCCCCCCAAGTGGACAGAGGGCATGGGCAGGAATGGCAGGCTCTTTCTTCGCGGAGGGTACCCCTCGTGCTGTGGTTATGGACTTGGCAGGCTGAAAACAAGTTGTTAATTGACTTATCTCAACCGGAACCTCTTGGCCCATTTCCATTCTGGCCGGTCCCGTTGCTGGGCTACTCAGCCTGCTGGGTACCTTGCTTCAGGTGCGCCCCATGGGATCGTTCTCTCTCTCCCCTTACCTCTGAACTCCATCCAGGAACTAAGTTTTCTTGATTTTTCCCACCCTATTGCTGTCTCATCTGGCACCCTGTCCTGTTCTGTAGCTTGTCCTGGTCAACCTTTGTTCTAGACGTCCGGCCCTAGCAGTCTGGAACTGCCGCAAACAATGTCGGGTGGTGAGTTGAGGGAGAGACCAAGAGGTGCCACTTGGGGGTGGGGTGGGGAGGTCACCACGGGCTGCTCCAGGTAGAGAGAGCGTGGGTGGGAGGCTCCTGGCCTCTGACATTGTGAGCTCTCTTGCTCTCTCTCAACACAGGGTTTCTCTGTGTCCTGGGTGTCCTGGAACTCCCTCTGTAGACCAGGCTGGTCTTGAACTCATAGAGATCCATCAGCCTCTGCCTCCCAAGTGCTGGGACATAGTTCTTAAGAAGAAAACACTGAGAGCCAGGAGTCGGCCTGGTCCTCATAGCTTGGTAGTTGTCCTGTTGAACATGGCTTCCCTGGGACTTTGGTTACTACACAAAAAACACCCCTCCAACATCCTGTGATTCTTTTCTTTCTTTTTTTTATTTTTTATTTTTAAAACAGTGTATTTTTATGTGTATGGGTGTTTTGCATGCATATATGTGCACCAGGCTCATGCATTGACTGTGCAGGCCAGAAGAGGGCACTGGATCCCCTGGGACCAGAGTTATAGACAATTGTGAGCCACCATATGGGTGCTGGAAACTGGACCTGCATCCTCCAGAAGGGTACCCATTGCTCTTAACCACTAAGTCATGTCTCCAGCCCCCAATCCTATAATGCTAAAGCAGGTAACAGTGTGACCACCATCCAAGCCTTGGATTGCCCCCTGCATCCCAGCTAGGCTAACAGCGACCACAGCTATTTACCAATCAGGCCCCAGCCTCTTTTCTGGGCTCCTGCCCTGTGGACAAGGTTGTAACAGTCCATCTGAACTGCCTGCCACCCACAGCACCACCCAAGAACAGAACCCTGACCTTACACTTTCTCCAAGCTTTACAATGACTACTCCAAGCCTACAGCGGGTCCCTCCTTGTACTGAGACACCCTGATTTCAGTCTGTGTGTTCTAACAGCTGTCAGTCATGAGCCTACTGGCCAGTGATCTCTTAGGAAGAATAGGAAAAAACAAGAACCTTTAATGGTGCAACCTGGGAATGTGGGGTTTGGACCCGCTGAGTTTCAGGAGAGGTTGAATCCCTCCCCAGGTTGGCAGAACCCCAGTCCGATCTTAGCTTGCAGGTAGACAGATTTCTCCAGTCTGCAACTTCAGGGACTGGGAGGGGTGCATGATCAGTGGGGGATGGGATCTCAAGGCAGCCACTGTGCCACCCTCCACAAGTGAGGTAGGGACCCACAGACCCATGTCCCTGGACAGTGCTGTGGTATGGTTAATGACTTTTGCAAATGACATTCCTCAAAGCCTTCAGGGCACTGAATTAAACAAAAATACAGCTAGCCTGAGAGGTCCGTCACGTGGTCCGGGCAGCAATTCCAACCCCCACAGACTCAATCATCCTTCACTGGACAGAGAGAGGGGTTCGGCTCCGAGAATGATGGGGACTTCTCGCAGGTCACATGGCTGCTGAAGTGCAGAAGCTACTATGGAACTTTACCATATGACTTCCTGAATGACTCCAGGCAGGAGGCTGCCTACATGAGGGAAAAGTAGAGATGGGGGCCAGAGGGTGACAGCGAGGAAATACCTGGTCACAACAGTGGCTGAACCTGGAGAATGGAGACGCTGAGGACTATTACCACTCTCTGACCGTGTATGAGATGGAACTGAAAGACGCACGGGGAAGATTTTCGTGCTAATGGCTCAGTGGCAGGCCCAGGCATCTACAGATCTGGGTCTTCCTTCCTCCTGCTTTGCCGTGTGACTGCAGACTAGCTACTAAGCCTCTTGGAGCTGTGTGCGTCCTCATCTGCCAGACAGAAGTTAGCCTGTGCCCTCCTACCTCACATGGCTGAGGAAGGGAAGAGGGAAGGGTTAAAAAGTGCTAGAACAGGCCTGGCTGTGGGAGAGCATGCCTTTAATCCCAGCGCTTGGGAGGCAGAGTCAGGCAGATCTCTGTGAGTTCGAGGCCAGCCTGGTCTACAGAGCAAGATCCAGGACAGGCACCAAAATGACACGGAGAAACCCTGTCTTGAAAAAGAAAAAGAAAGAGAAAAAGAAAAAGAAAAAAGAAAGAAGCCTCTGTGTGTGATTTATTTGGGAGCTGGGTGTCGGGCCCCCAAGAAAAGAATAAAAACAAACAACAACACATCACCATGCCGTACTTCCAGTTTTTTTCATACGAGTTCAGTGGTTCAAACTCAGGTCATATGCTTGCATGGCATGTACTATACTGAATGAGCTCAGCTCCAGTGACTTTTTTCTTTTTCGGTACCTTTCAAGACCTTGACGCACATCCTCTTCTGTAGCCCGGGCTGGCCTCGAACTCACAGGATGCACATCCTCCTCAAGTTCCCAGACATCTGGGAACAAACAGTGCAGACTCCAGGCCAGAGCAGCAGGAATGAAGGTGCTCCATCCTTTCTGATGTGGGCTGTCCGGGGTGGCTTCTGGACGCAGCTGGTTTTCCAAGCTGAGCTCTGAATAACAGTGAATGGACAGAAAGAGCGCACGGGAGACTAGAGAGTAGTATGGGATCATTTCATAAAGATGATGGGGGCAGATTATGCTTGCTGCTGGCTAAAGAATTTGGACCCTGGGACTGGAGAGATGGCTCAGTGGTTAAGAGCACTGACTACTCTTCCAGAGGACCCAGGTTCCATTCCCAGCACCCACATGGCAGCTCACAACTGTCTGTAACTCCAAGATCTGACACCCTCACACAGACATACATGCAGGCAAAAACACCAATGTACATAAAATAATAATAAATAAATTATTTTTTTAAAAAAAGAATGTGGACCCTTTTTGTAGGCACTAGGCAGCCATTGAATGTTTTTGAGAAGCAAGAGGGACAAGACTGGTGTTCTTAGAGAGGTGGGTGAGGGTGTGGGTAGTGGTCCTGAGGATGCCCCTCAGTGAAGGCAGCTGAGGGTTTGATTCGGGAGTTCCACCTGGGGAGATTGCGGATGTAGAAGAGAGCCGGTAGTCCTCAGCTGCCAGCAGAGGGCAGGCGTGGAAAAGGGGTTGGCACCTTCGAAGCGATGCCTTTCACAAGGGACTTACTGTGGAGAGGTCATTTGCTCACGGTTATAAAATAATACTGTTTCAAGGTAACAACCTAATGACCAGGAAATCAGCCAGCCTCAGTTCCCAAATCTTCTAATTAAGATGAAATTGGTACTTTCAGAGCTGAGCCTAGTGGCTGGCACATGCCTGTGGTCCCAGCCCTCCAGAGGTGAAGACAGGAAGTTGAAAGTCATTCATCCTTAGCTATATAACAAACTTGAACAAAATAATCTATAGGAATCTGGGCTTATAGGAGTTCTTCCCCAGCAAGCAGAAGAGTGGGATTTTTATTTGTTTGTTTTGTTTTGTTCATTTTTCATTTTGTCAACCATGATGCAAGGGTCATTCGCTACTTGGCCCAGCTGTGGACAAGGAGCCAGGTCTTTGCTTCTCAGACTCTAGGGTCAAGGGAACAGGTGAGAATGAACAGCTCAGAGGAAGGAGGGTAGGAAGAGACCATGCCTACTGCTGAGGGCTCAGGGTGTGACAAACTGTGTGAGATGGTCTAGGCTGGCTGCTGGACGCAGGTGACTCCTCCCTGTCCGGAAAGGACATGTGCTCCACAGTGCCAGAACTGCTCCAGGATCTCACAGGCTGAGTTGTTGAAGCTTGGTCCGTTCTAGAAGGAAGGCCCAAGCTGCCCAGGACCTCCCTGGTCCTCATCCTGACCATCAGTGCCTCCTTCTGTTACTCCATTCCCACACTCTACTCCCAAGGATTTCAGGTAGGTATATTTTATCTTAGAGCTGGTTTACAGTCCATCATGCAAGGAAGTCAAGCCAGGAACTCAAACAGGGCAGGAACCTGGAGGCAGGAGCTGATGCAGAGGCCATGGAGGGGTGCTGCTTACTGGCTTGCTCCTCATAACTTGCTCAGCCTGCTTTCTTATCGAACCCAAGACCACCAGCCCAGGGGTGACCCCACCCATAATGGGCTGGGCTTTCCCCTTTTGCCAGCACATAGTAGTAGACATTCAATAAATGTGACTTCAAAGCCTGGACCCTGAAATGAAGAACCCCTGGAGGACTCTCTACCACCCCATGTCAATCTGGCTTCTCTGAGCCTGTTTCCTTGGGGAGGGCAAGTGACACGGGAGTAACAGTTATGCCTGCTGTTTGGACAGCAGCACCGGCTGCACTTGTACACTTGGGCCTGAGTCCAGGGCTTCTTGCCTCACTGCTGTTCTTAGCAGAGAAAATGACGCACCTGCCCGTAGGAGCTGCCCTCTCCCTTCCCATTGTCCCCTGGGCAGGCAGTTCCTAGACCCTGCCCACCGCCCTTGGCTTATGAAGAACAGCCGGTATGGGGAGCCAAGAGAGGGTGTGCCCTGGGCTGGGAGAGCCCTGGGCTGAGTCATAGCCATAAAGCTGGGGGTGTGTCCTGGTGACACCAGATACCCACATCCGGCCTATCTCCTGTCTCCGCAGCAAGGGAGCTCAAACAGAAAGGCTTTGAGGGCTACAGGAAGCTGGGAGACAAGTGGAAAGTTTTGCCCAGCAGCTGCCCTGGCTTAGCAGCAGCCCATACCTGGCCTGGCTGGTCACTTGGACTGGAGTGGCTTTCCCAGTTGCAGATACAGCCAGCTATTATGACATCCCTTTCCCTACCCATCTATGTTCCCAGCACTGCTTGATGACCTACCTCAGGGCCACAGCCCATACTGATCCTCTTCCCAGCGTGGTCTTCCCTTCCCCCTACAGAATCCTGCTCTGCCCTAGGTCCCAATTAAAACACACTTGCTGCGGAGGCTTTCCGCCATCTTCTGGGAAAGCACCATTGCTGTCCTCCCTACCCATCCTTGCCCTTCCAGACCTTGGAAGCCCCGGGCATGCCAGTATCCAGGCCAGACTTGTCTTTCTGTCACCCTACCCTATGCCAAATAAATCATCTATCTTTCCCTACCCAAGCTTGAAGAGTTTTAAATTTTGTTTTTCTTTATTATCATTATTTTT
This sequence comes from Peromyscus attwateri, assembly GCA_902168425.1. Taxonomy (NCBI): domain Eukaryota; kingdom Metazoa; phylum Chordata; class Mammalia; order Rodentia; family Cricetidae; genus Peromyscus; species Peromyscus attwateri. The sequence continues at coordinate 36,522 of CABHPP010104956.1, forward strand.
AATTACATTATTTATTCTGGGGGGGTGGGCCTCGCGAGTGTGTGGTCAGAGGACAGTTTTCAGGGTTAGTTCTCCTTCCTCTGTGTCTTCCTGAAATCGAGTTCAGGATGTCAAGGCTTGCACATTGTCTTAGGGTTTCTATTGCTGTGATGAAACACCATGACCAAAAGGAAGTTGGGGTGGAAAGGGTTTATTTGGCTTACACTTCCACATCACTGTTCATCAGTGAAGGAAGTCAGGTCGGGAACTCAAACAGAGCAGGAACCTGGAGGCAGGAGCTGATGCAGAGGCCATGGATGGGTGCTGCTTATTAGCTTGCTCATCAAGGCTTGCTCAGCCTGCTTTCTTATAGATCCCAGGACCACCAGCCCAGGGATGGCATCACCTGCCATGGGCTGAGCTCTCCTATGTCAATCATTAATTAAGAAAATGTTCTATAAGCTTGCATATAGCTGGGACTTATGAAAGCACTTTCTCAATTGAGGTTCCCTCCTGTAATGATTTTCGTATGCGTCAAATTGATATAAAACTAACCAGCACATACAATAACTATTATCAACTGAGAACTGAGCCATCTCACTGGCCCATCTTAGGATTTTTTTTTTTTTTGAGACAGGATTTTACATAGCTCAAAGTAGTTTTGAACTTACTATGTGGGTCAGGATGACTTTGAACTCCTACTTTTCCTGCCTTTATCTCCCAAGTGTCAGGATTAGAGGCATGCACCACCACATGCCTGAGTTTTGATTCTCAATTTTACTTTAAAAACTGTTTTTGAAAAAAGTTCTTACAACATAGCCCAGGCTATCCTGGAATTCATGATCCTTTTGCCTCTGCCCCCCCCAGTGCTAGGATTGTAGTTGTGAGCATAGAGTACAGACATTTGGAGTAGAGGAAGGACCCTTGGGGGATAAGGTAAGGGTAGACTCATGAATTGGTCAAACTCCATGGAAAACAACACAAACAATAGCCCCTCCTGTGTGCTGTGCACTTCAGTCAATAGTGAGACACTGGTACTGAGCAGTCATTTGTAACAACCATGCCCACTGACCGAAGACCTAAGTGATAGAGGTCATAGGGGTAGAAGGAGATAAGAGGAGAGGAATGCAGGCCTGTGGGAAATCACCTCTATATGCCCTCCTTCACAACCTTCCCCAATCAGAGACGGGGGTGGGAGTGAGCTTGCTACATAACCAAGGGTGACCTTGAAATTGTTTGTCCTGCCTCCACCTCCTGAGTGCTAGGATTGTAGATGTCTGCCAACGTGCTCAATTTATGAGATGCTGTAAACTGAAGGCTTTGTGTACGTAAGGCAAGCACTCGACTGACTGAGCCATGCTCCCAGCAGACCTCTGTGAGTTGGAGGCCAGTCTGATCTCCATAGTGAATTCCAGTATAGTCAGAGCTTTGTAGAAAGACCCTGTTCTAAAAAGAAGGAGAAGGAAAAGGAGGAGGAGGAGAAGAAGAAAAAGAAGAAGAAGGAGAAGGAGGAGAAGGAGAAAAAAAAAAGAAAAACAACAACAAAAATTAAAAATGATTGCTTTTACTTTTGATTGGGTGTATAGGTAGTATATGCATGTGAGTGTCAGTGGCCACAAAGGCCAGAAGAAAGTGTCTCCTGGAACTGGAGTTACAGGTGGTTGTGAGCTGCCAGACATGGTAACTGGGAACCAAACTCCGGTCCTCTACAAGAGCAATAAATGCTCTTAACCATCTCTCCAGCACCTCAACGGACCTTTTAAGAGAGCAATTTTAGGTTTACAGAAAAATTAGTGAGAGGGTTGGGCTCAAACTCACAGAGATCTGCCTGTCTGCCTCCAACATGCTAAGACGAAAGCGTGCACCACCACGTCCATCTATAAATCGTTTTTTTTTTTTCAATTATCCAGTGATAAAAGAAAAATCGCCTGTTTCTCTAGGGCATGAAGAACGCTTGTTGCAGCCATGCCTGTGTCTTCCTCTGAGGACACATTCCCTCAATAGTCCCTTTCTTCCTTCCCCAGAGGCTTCAGCCATCACAGGTCTACGCTTTTGCTCAATTTCCTATCATGGAATTTCTAGGTGCTGTGCAAGCTGATCATGAGCGACATGCTATATACCCTCAAGGAGCAAACAGTTCTCAAAACATCATTTGGTTGCTGTGCCAGGTTAGGAGACTTCGGTCAAGCTTAGCGATGGTATAGGGGGGCTCTTTAAGGCCAGGACAGAGCTGGCTAGGTTCAGCCTCATTTGGGGGGGCGGGGCTTTGTTATGTAAATGTCAGTTGCTTTGCATGAAGCTCTGTCTGTCTGTGTGGGCTGCCCTATGGGTGTTGGGTCCCTGGCAGTCCTAGGCAGGGTCTGGCACCGGGTGTTAGCTCTCTGGGCACACTGCAGAAATGCCCTGACCTGTGATTAGCCAGGCCAGGCTTGGCAGAGGGCTCTCCCTAGTGCCCACATGATACTCCCATCAGCCTTAATGAGTGCACGTGCTGCAATCTGAAACCGGAGCCACGGCTGGAACCAGTTGCACAGAAAATAGAGCTGTCACAACAGGAAGGGTACATCCAGAGCCTGCCAAGGGACAGCTGGGATGGGGGCACATTAGCCTGCTCTTCTGCCCCCCAGGCCACCTGGGAGCTTCTGGGAGCCAGTGGCCTAGAGGAAGGCTGCTGAGGTTAGCGTCCCCTGGATTTGGGCCCTTCTGGTCTCCCCAGCCTTGGCCTTACCCTTGAAGGAGGATCGTGTCCTGGAACACCAACCCTTCACCTTCCCATTGCTAGCCTCTCAAATATCTTCCAGATCGTGCTTATCTCTGGCTTCTCCCAGAACCCGATGTGCCCTGCTCTGACGTCTCCTTCCCTGCCTGCTGCTCTCATCTTCCCTTCCTTTGCTCCAGCCAGCAGGGGCTGCTGGGAGGTGGGTGGTGTAGAAAGGGACCTGGCCTTCTGTGTCTACTGAATTCAATTACAGGGAGAGAGGAGAAAGGACACTGGAGAACTTGGGAGGTGGGAGCAAACTTGAAAGGGGTCTCTGACTACTGGGTGGGGGCCCTGGGGGCAGCTCTTCTGACTTCCCCAGACTTGACTTCCTCACCTTGGAAGGACGATAGGACCTGCCTGTCATCTTTGCAGGCTTTTGGCTTTGTGGTTCTGAATCCCAGATGTTGAATACATCTTCCTTCTGCCACTATCCGTCACTGACTGACCAATAGTGGCCTCTGGTGTGAAATCTCACTCTGTGATTTTTTTTTTTAGACATATTTATTCTTATGCGTTTTTCCTGCATGTATGCATGTGCGTCGCGTCACGATCGGATTCCCTGGAACTGAGTGATGAATGGTTGTGAGCCACCGTGTGGGTGCTGGGGAACCCAACCCAAGACTTCTGCAAAAGCAACAAGTGCTCTTAACCACTGAGCCACATTCACTGTGCCTGCACCTGAGGAGGAGGAGAGGAGTCCACCATCTCATGATTCTGAGACCACGTAGGGTGGGGCTCAGCTCTAGGTCACATGACTGAAACCTATTGGCATCCCATCCTGCTTGGACCCACGGTCCTTGTCAGCAGTGTCTTCTCCTTGTCCTCTCTTCCTCTTTTTTTTTTTTTTTTAGGTAGGGATCATGTATCCCAGGCTGACCTTACCTTAAACTTGATATTTACCCAAGGATGACCTTGAACCTATGATCCTCCTGTTTCCACCTTCCAAATGCTGGGATTACAGGAATGGGAGACCATGCCTGGTTTATGTAGTGTTGAGGATCGAACTCAGGCTTAGTGTGTACTAGGCAAACACCCCACCAACGGAGCCACATCCTCAGCCTCAGAAATCTTTCTTTCTGTGTATCTGTATGTATGTGGTGTGTGTGTGTGTGTGTGTGTGTGTGTGTGTGTGTGTGTGTGGTATATCTGTATCTGTGGCGTGTGTGTGTGTGTGTGTGTATGTGTGTGTGTGTCTGTCTGTATGTATGTATGTGTGTGTGGTGTATCTGTATTTGTGTCGTGTGTGTGTGTGTGTGTGTGTGTGTGTGTGTGTGTGTGTGTTATGTGGGTGTCAGTCCTTGCCTTCCAGCTTACTTGAGACAGAGTATGCTGCTTGTTTGCCACTATGTATGTGTGATGGGCTGGCTGGCCTGAGACCTTCTAGGCATCCTCCTGTGTCTGCTTCTTACAGGAGCACTGGGATCACAGATGCTCTTTGCCTTGTCCAGCTGGTATGTGGGTCCTCAGGGCTTATGGGGCAACACATTTTACCCACTGAGCCATCTCCCTGACCCAGGTCCATTGTCTTCCCCAGACCTAGAGGGAGATGGTGGGTGCCATAAGCAGGCATGCATGCATGCAGAGTTGTTTGACCTTGGAGTGGAAGCTAGCTGTGGTGCACACCTTTAATCCCAGCATTTGGGAGGCAGAGGCAGATTTCTGAGTTCCAGGATAGCCAGGGCTACACAGAGAGACCTTGTCTCAAAAACCAAAACTAAAACAGAACAAAACGAAACACCCTGGACTTGAAGTGGAGTTGGCCTCACTGGCTTGCTGCCCGCACAGGGCTGTTTGAGGTGGAATGTGGGTGCTCAGTAGTCTCAGTCTGGGTGGAGGCTCCCGAGGGGAGAGGAGATGAAGGTAGGAAAGGAGCTGGGAGGGACAGAGGCTGTGGGAATGGGAATGCAGATGACCGGGCAGGGCAGACAAGCTGGAGGGAGAGGAGATGGATGGCATCTCTCTGGTGGGAGACAGCAAACAGGTGGTGCTGGCTTAGCCAGGCCAGCTCTGTCCACTCCTATGAGGCATGGAGTGGGGGTGAGAAAAGGGAGGCGGGGACCTCGGCTACTTGCTCTGTCCCGGTACAGGCCAGGAAGTGGCTCTGAGGCACAGATGCATCCTGGCACGGGCTGGCACCCAGCACCAGTGGGTCGAGCCTTTACTGCATGGTGGGCATGGTACTAGGCACTTTCCATGTATGCAGAACTGTGTTCAACAGCCACCCTGAGAAGGAAGGCTGGGCTGGGCTTGTTCTCCAGATCAAACAAGTCTGCAGATGCTGAGAGGTGACAGGCTTGCCCAAAGTCTCCTGGCTTAGAAGAGGAATGGTGGGGGAGGCTTTGGAATTCACCTTTGTCCCAGAATGGCAGTTAAACTACTGGGCATGGGCTTATTGCACAATTTTCTCTTACTCTCTCTCCTTCCCCCTCCCTGCCTCCTGCCTTCCTTCTGTAAGGTGTCCTTGCTCATTAGGGAATATGTGGGAGATGAAAACGCAGATTTGAGAACAAACACCTGGCCTGCCTCCTGTTGCCATGCTGTGGCAATGTTACCTGGAGCTGCCCGACAAAGGACCACAGCCTCCACCTGGGTGGCTGAAAACAATGATGTTTACTCTTCTGCAATTCTGAAGGATTAAAATCAAAGCGCTGGCAGGGACAGATGATAAGGAGCTACACGGGAGAGGGAGGGTGACCTGCCAGCACAGATTCCATTCTGAATCCCAGGTGTCATTTTACGACCTGCAGGCTCCATATCGGATGGCCTGAAGAGCATCCACTGCCATGAAAGAATGTGAGGAGATAGTTCTAGACATTTTTTTTTTTAACTTTGTGTGTGTGTGTGTGTGTGTGCACCATGTGTGTTTGGGTGCCCTCAAAGATGGTGTGGGATCCCATGGAGTTAGGGAGTTGGACTTACAGGTGGTTGTGAGTTACCCAGTGAGGGTGTTAGGAATAGAACTCAGATCCTCTAGAAGAGCAGGAATCACTCTTAACTACTGAGCCATCTCTCCATCCTCTGATACTTTAAGATAGACCCACACTGTAGCTCAAATGGCTCTCAACCCAGCCCGGCTATGTAGTGGAGGGTGACCCTGAATTCTTGATCCTCCTGCCTCCACCTCCCAAGCATTAGGATTATAGGTTTGTACTACCAGACTTGACTGCTGTTGTTGGAGGTCGAGTCAGGCTGAGGAGTTCAGGGTGGCTTTGAACTCTGGCTCCTCCTGCCTCCACCTGTGCGGTGCTCAGATTAAGGTGTGCACCACTGTGGCTAGCTCCTCGGGGAATTTCTATTTTTATCTTTTATCAAGTTCAGTCTGGGCCTTGTTGGGTCTTCATTCAAGTCTTACTTGGTCCACTTTGGCACAGATGGTAACATTCTACTAGAGCCCCTCCGCATGGGTTTTCCACTTAGTAGAAATTAAGAGTTTCCATCAGGATCTGTGCTCTGCGGTAGTCAGTAGTTGAGATGCGTGGTGGAGCACACCTTTAAATTTCTCTGTAACGCCAGCTCCTGGGAGGGAGATGGAGGCAGGAAGATCAGGAGTTCAAGGTCATTCTTGGCTATAGAGTGAGTTCTGGTCAGTTTAGGCACCTGGCGACGGTTTAGTTTTGTTGGTTTTTTAGAAGGTGGTGAGAAGGTTCAGCAGGTAAAAGTGCTTGCTCTCTAGTCTGATGACCTGAGCTTCATCCCCAGGACCTACAAGGTGGAAGGAGTGGACTTTCTCCAGGGGATTGTCCTCTGACCTTCACACTTATGCTGTGGGATGCATGCACACATACAGATAAATGGGGGAAAAAAAAAAAGAACCAATCGGGGATTGTGTGCAAGAGGAATGAGAACCAATCGGGG
>CABHPP010104957.1:0-12229 GCA_902168425.1 Peromyscus attwateri
AAAAAAAAATCAAATCAAATGATTCATGAAAATAACTCATGTAATTTTTTTAGTGTCTTTTCCAGTGTTAGGTGGCTTTGGAGCTGAGAAATATGGTTTATCACATATGTAACTTCTGGTAGCTGGACACTTTGATAAGTAGAATCTAATTCACTAAAATTTTTTAAAATACCCTGATAGAGAAGTATCAGTGAAATTTCAATATATTTGATAACACCTTTTCTCTTTGGTAGGTTTTCAAGCAAATAGGATGATTCTTTCATCAGAGAAGATGGACATTTTCCTGTCAAATTTCTGTGAAATCCTTTCAATAGATAATAGTCATGATTACAAAATGAATGTCCTAAGAGAAGTCAGCAATGTTCCTGTTCCATAAAAACTGACTTACCATTTCAGGTAGCTTTGAGACTTATTGAATCCAAAATTCAAAAGGAATTGAACATAAAACCATTACCCTTAAAACTGCACAATTAATGGAACACCAAAAGATGAAAAATAAAGCAATTCAATAACAATTTTCACAATATTTTGCACTGTGCAGGCAGAAAATAAAGTGTTTAAAATACTGTTTATCCCATCTTTGAGCTGTGCTATCTGTACATTTTGTGTCTACATTAGTAATTTATTATCTATTTTTGTGTAATTAAATGTTGGTAAAGAAAGCTATCTCACAAGAAGTCATTAAAACATATTCCTATTTTTCTCTCAACTGTCCATTCAAAATCAATTCTCTAGAACTGTTTATTCTTTTGTTACCTGATAAAAATTCTAGTAGAGGGACACAATTCTCTTTCTAATTGGTCTATGTAATTGGAAGTTCTATAATCAACTTTAAGTTGAAAATGTTCAAATTAATTTCATCATTAAAAATTATGTTTAATTTATGACTCATCAGTTTGAACCACATCCAAATCAGTACAGATCAGAGCAGAGTGTGGATAATCAATTTCTTTGCTTCTAGTTCTGGATGGCTTTCAGTCACTAGTACTGTTTCTAACCTTGCTTATGTCTAGTGAGATTTAAGAAGCTGAGAGAAGGGAATGGCAAGTTCTTACTTGTCTTTTACTATAGTAAACAGCTTGGTTTTTCCAGAGATTTTACACCTGATTATATTTCATAGATATAGTCAACCATATCTTCCATGTCATCGACATATATAAATATATTCATATTTTGTATTTGTTTATTCCTCATATTTACTATAATCTTTCTGAGTTCCCTCTATGGAATTATTCCTCCTGCAGTTCTGTTATGGACATTATATGTAGTATTTTTCCAGCTGTTACTACTTCCTCCCTATTTTTTATAAATATAAGATTTAAATAAAATTTTCTCTGTTTTGGCATCTGAGACATGAAACCAAATCAATTTCCTGGATCTTTTTTGAACAGTCCTAAGACTTGGCATATTATACTATGTCTATGCTAAATAATACAGAGAAACTATGCTTACATCAAGTAAAAAAAAAATCCACAATCTTAAGTACAATCTAATGTACAATCTTACAAGATATGACTGAAAAACAACTAAAATTGCCTTTCAAGATGAACGAACACTTTCATCATTAAAGTTAACCTAAAAATCCTTTCCTCCTTGTGCCTCCAGTCTAAAGAATTTCTACTATAAACTATACTTAATTACTAACAGTAATCTGCCTCAGAAAGAGCCATGTTGATATTCTTATGCTCAGGTAAAAAAAAAAACAAAAAAACCTATATGTATTGTGCCTTAACTTTCTCAGTTTTCATATCCCATTATGATTCTGTCAAGTTCTTATGTAAGACAGTAAGCCTAGTTAATTTTGCTTTGCTTAAAATTTTGACTCATTTTGTGTGTGTGTGTGTGTGTGTGTGTGTGTGTGTGTGTGTGTGTGTGAGTGAAAATTTGGATTTGTGTCTGGCAGTTTCGTTTTCAACTATTTTTATTGTAATCCAGTTCCTTAGTCAAAATTTTAAGTGTGACAGGGTTTGTAAGTATTATCTTTACTAATTTTGTCCTGAATTTAAGGAATCAGTGACGAATTTCATTATAAATGTCCCCCACTTTTCCCCATGTTTACATCTAGAGCTTCTCCATGAGAACTAGGCTAATTGATCTACACAAATAAATACCCTGTAAGGAAGGGACAAGACGGGTGAAAAGAAGATTTTTCTTTACAAACTTTCTTAAAGTGCTTGAGAGATGTCTCAGCAGTTAAAAGTACTTTTTTTTTTGTAGATTTGGTTTGATTCTCAACACCCACATGGCAGATCATAACCATCCATAATTCCAGTTCCAAGAAATGTGTTGCCTTTCCATGGCACTTACACACATGGTGGACATACATACATGAAGGCAAAATGCTTGTACATGTAATATAAATAAATCTTTAAAAAACGTTTTAAATAGCAGGACTTGCATTCCTCACTTGAAAAGATTCTGAATCTTAACTCTATTTCATTGATATATGAAGAAAATCTTCCCAAGAGTTACATAATTCCATGTGATTCAGGTTAGGACCTAAGATGACATCAAGTTCTCATTCTTCCTTGAAATTCGGCAACCTAAAGAGAGAGCTGCTGCAGTCTCTCTTAAGAACATTCTTGAGGGCAGTAAGAATATATTATAGAGATTCAGCTATGTATTAAAGCTATACTTTGACTGGTTAAGGGTCTACCAAAAGGCAAGCCATTTATTATGAATATTTGGTATTATACAGCTTTTAATATTTCAGCTGTCTTCTGCTATGAAATTTTTGCGTGCTCAAATATTCCCAGACCAATTGGCAAACACATCAGCTCCTCAGACCTGCAGAACTTCTAGGTAACTAACTCCCCCAACTGAGCCTAGGAGACAAGCTGGCTGGAGACACATAGCTTTGTTTCTTGTGCAAAAGAAGGTCAGACCATCCCCTTGCCTTGAGGTCTAGTGGATCTCCACAGCAATAGACTGAGAACAAAAGAGGTTTTTACATATCTAGGTGGAAGGTAGGGTGGAGCAACATTCCTGAGGAGGCAGGGAACCCTGTGGCTAGAGAAAGAAAGAAACAGGCATTTTCTGTAGAGTTGACAGAATGGCATGACCAGGGAGAAGAGAAGAACACAGAAGTAATGTAGATGGTAAGACAGAACTCTTGAGCCAGGAGTAGAGAGCAAGTAGAGATGGAGGGAGAAGAAACAGAGGACCAAGATGAGGTGGGAAGCATAAGAGCTTAGTTGTTAGCAGGACTATGATATGACAGTAAATGAGGGGACAAAGAGGAACTGAGTGTCAGGATGGAACTGAAGCTATGGAGACAGGATTTCATCCCAGAGAAATAAAGTAGATGGACAAAGAACTTGGTGTATCTAGATTTATTCCTGCCCTGAATGCCTGACAGAGCTGTAGCTGTATTGATAGAATTTTGTCTTAGAGGAATAAAGTTAACAGACATAAGAGCATAGTGTGTGTAGACTTTTTTCCCTCGGATATCCCATGCTGGTTGTAGCGAAATCCCCAGACCCTGAGTAATCCATAGAACATAAGAAAAGGAAAAGGTCATATCTGCAAATAGTCATCTAATAAAGATGAAAAACTTATCTTTTCAGATTAGATCAATTAACTAAGTATATGACTTCTGTTCCAGTTATCATTGAGCATGAAGAGTGAGGCATTTGTAGCAGAAGTGAAATCTAACATCCCTGATATCCTATACATATCTGTGACTTTGGAGGATAGCACTTCTTTGTGGTGGTTCTATTAAATACAAGGAAGTTTTACTTTACTACTGAGATACTCTACCATACTCATATTTTGTAGCACATGTATCTAGTGTTTATTTTATTGAAAAGTGAGTATTATTAAAAATAATTTTACAAACCAATGATCTATCCAAATGTGTCTGATATTTAGTGTACTGACAGAACACCTTGAGAATCTTAAAATGTTTACCATCAGAATCTAATTCAGAAGGTTTGGAGTCTTAGATTCTACATTCCTAACAAGTTCCCAGGAGATGCCAATGTGGGTGATACTCAGACAACACATACTTGGCTTGGCATAGAAAGAATCCAAGCAGCCTCTATGACTTAGGAGTCAGAACAAAATTGTGAATTCTCTGAGCTGGAAAATTAAAAACTGAAGAGCAACCAAAATGCAATCAGCCATGGCTGCTTAACTAGGCAGAGTTGAAGAGTAGAAATCTACATCAGTGTTGGGCAAAATTAAAGTACTGGTTGAAATTGAAATGGGGCACAGGAGAAAGGACAGAATGCATACAAAGAAGCCTAGTTGATGGCTTGAGATACAGTAACAAGAGATTAAAAATGTATAGGAAAAGCAAAGAGTAGAAAAAAGAACAAAGCCAAAATCAACAAAAATATGTCATTTCTGGTCCACACTTCATTGGGTAAATATACTACAAATGCCTACTTTGTTTTGTTCACAGGAAATATGTGGTTATTTGATGGAGAATGAAGAACTTAAAATAAGAGATGGTTGGATTTGTAAGAAAATATGTGACTGGGGCCTACAGCTCCAGCAGCTTTACCAGAGGCCAGAGTGATCCTAGTGACCCCAAGGAAGACAGCACTCACTGCCCACTAAACCCCTTTAAGCCTGTTCAACAACCCCAGATAGCATCCCAACCCCTGGTCTCCATATCCCAGCCTAATACTTTGGAGGAAGTCTTCGGCTTTACCAGAGGCCAGGCAGGATTTAGGATCCTCAAGTAAGACACTGCTCACTGCCAGCTAATAGTCCTAAAACCTGCCCAATAACCTTTGAGTGCACCCTCTACCCTGGGCTCCATACTAGGGTCCACAGCCCCAGTAGCTTTACAGGAGGCCAGGCTAGTCCTAACGATAAGACACCACTCACCACCCACAAAACATCTTTAGGCCTGTTCAACAACCCCAGACTGCATTCACACACACACACACACACACACACACACACACACACACACACACACACCATATCCTCTTACACAACTTCAGAAGAAGACTTCAGCTTTACCAGAAGCCAGGCTGGACCTAGGGACCCCAGCCCCAACAGTTGTACTGGAGGACAGGCTGGTCCTGGAGACCCCAGACTGTACCCCCTCCATAGGCTCCATATCCTGCTCTATACCTTCAGAAGAAGACTTTGGTTTTATCAGAAGGCAGGCAGGATCCAGTGACTGCTAGCCCCCCAAACCCCATAGGGAATACTTTATTTGACCTGAAGACACACCAGGCTAATGGAATGAATAGGAAAACAGGACCCATTGTTTTGCTGCAAACAAGAAACACAACTCAACACCAAAAATAGACTTTAATTACCCCAGAGTAAAAGATTAGGAGAGAAGATCAATGAGAGAGAAAAACATGAGACGGAGAATAAAGAAAGAAACCGTCCAGAGAGTGTGAGAGTGTCTCACTTCCCTAAACCCCTCAGATAAAAAAGTCTCAGTTGCTATGGATTTCTTTTGAACCCTGTGTAATGCCATAAGAATGGCTCCCACAGGTGGCAATAGGTTGGAAAAAGACTTTCCAATCAAATGGACCTAAGAAGTAAGCTGATATAGCTATCCTGATATCTAACAAAATAAACTTCAAACCAAAATTAATCAAAATAGATGGAAAGGGGTATTTCATATTCATCAATGAAAAAATCCACCAAGATGATGTCTCAATTCTGAACATCTATGCCCTAAATACAAGGGTACTCACATTTGTAAAAGAAACATTACTAAAACTTAAATCACACATCAACCCTACACAATAATAGTGGGGGACTTCAACACCCACTCTTACCAAAGGACAGGTCATCCGGACAGAATCTAAAGAGAGAAATAATGGAACTAACAGATGTTATGGTGCAAATGGACCTAACATATCTACAGAGTATTTCACACAAACACAAAAGAATATACTTTCTTCTCAACACCATGTGGAACCTTCTAAAAAATTGACCATATACTCGGCCACAAAATAAGTCTTGACACACACAAGAAAATTTAAATAAACCCCTGAATCTTATTAGAGGACCATGGATTAAAGCTGGAATTCAACAGCAGCAGAAAGTCTACAAATTCATGAAAACTGAACAACTGTCTACTGAGTTATCACTGAGTCAAGGAAGAAATAAAGAAAGATGTTAAAGACTTCCTAGAATTCAATAAAAATGAAAGCACAACATACCCAAACTTATGGGACACAATGAAAGCAGTGCTAAGTGGAAAGTCCATAGCACTAAGTGCCTTCATGAAGAATATGGGGAGATCTAATGCCAGCAACTTAACAACACACCTGAAAGCTCTAGAACAAAAAGAAGCAAACACATCCAAGAGGAGTAGATGGCAAGAAAAAAAAAGTGCTGAAATCAATAAAATAATAAAATAGAAACAAAGAGAACAATACAAAGAATCAAGGAAACAGAGTTGTTTCTTCAAGAAAATAGATAAACACTTATCTAAATTAAATAAAGGGCAGAGAGAGCATATACAAATCAAGAAAATCAGAAATGAAAAGGGGGACATAATAATAAACTCTGAGGAAATCAAGAGAATCATTAGATCATACTTCAAAAACTTGTACTCTAGAAAACTGGAAAATCTAAAAGAAATGAACAAATTTTTTGATAGATACCACTTACCAAAGTTAAATGAGGATTAGATAAACAATTTAATTAGATTCATGATGCCTGAGTAAATAGAAGCAGTTATTATTAAAAGTGTCACAACCAAAAAAAGCCCAGGGACAGCTGGTTTTAGTGCAGAATTCTACTAGACATTCAAAGAAGAGCTAATACCAATACTCCTCAAATTATTACAAAAGTAGAAACAGAGGGAACATTGCCAAACTCTTTTTATAATGCTACAGTTACCCTGATACCCAAACCACACAAAATTTAACAAAGAAAGAGAATTACAGACCAATTTCACTCATAAACATTGATGCAAAAATAATAAAATGCTAGCAAACCAAATCCAAGAACACATCAAAAAGTTCATCCACCATGACCAAGGAAGCTTCATCCAAGAGATGCAGGGATGGTTCAACATATGAAAATCTGTCAATGTAATCCACCAAACAAGCAAACTGAAAGAAAAAAACCCACATGATCATCTCAATAGATGATGGAAAGCCTTTCACAAAATCCAACACCCCTTGATAAAAGTCTTGAAGAGATGAGGGATACAAGGGACATATCTAAACATAATAAAAGCAATATACATCAAGCTGATTACCAACATCAAATAAAATGGAGAGAAACTCAAAACAATTCCACTAAAATTGGGAACAAGACATGGTTTTCCACTCTCTCCATATCTATTCAATATAGTATTTGAAGTTCTAGTTAGAGCAATAAGACAACTAAAGAAAATCAAGGTGATACAAATGAAAAGAAGTCAAAGTATCATTATTCACAGATGATATGATAGTATACATAAGTGACCACAAAGACTCTACCAGGGAACTCCTATAGCTGATAAATACCTTTGGTGAAGGAGCTGGATACAAGATTAACTAAAAAAAATCAGTAGCCCTCCTATATACAAATGACAAAAGGGCTGAGAAAGAAATCAGAGAATCAACACCCTTTACAATATCCTCAAATAATATAGAATATCTTGGTGAAACTTTAACCAAGCAAGTGACAGACATGTATGACAAAAACTTCATGTTTTTGAAGAACAAAATTAAAGAAGATATGAGAAGATGGAAAGATCTCCCATGCTCATGTACCAGTAAGATTAACATAGTAAAAATGGCCATCCTACCAAAAGCAATCTATACATTCAATGCAATCCCCATTAAAAATCCCAACACAATTATTTACAGACCTTGAAAGAACAATATTCATGTTCTGCATGTAGAAGAAGGCATATCTATTACCATGCACAAAACTCAAGTAAAAGTGGATCAAAGACCATAACACAAATCCATATACAGTGAACCTGATAGCAGACATCGTGGGGAATAATCTTGAACATATTGGCACAGACAACTTCCAATAACACAGAACGCCAATAGCACAGGCACTAAAATCAACAGTTAATAGATGGGACTACATGAAATTGAAAAGGACACTGTCAATAAGGAAAACAGCAGCCTACAGAATGGAAAAAGATCTTCACCAACCCCACATCCAACAGAGGGCTGATATCTTTTTTTATTATTATTAAGAGATTTTCTATTCATCTTACATACCAACCACAGATTCCCCTGTCCTCCCTCCTCCTCCCCCCCAGCCCTCCTCGCTAACCCACCCCTCATTCCCACTTCCTCCAAGGCAAGGTCTCCCCATGGGGAGTCAACAGAGCCTGGTACATTCAGTTGAGGCAGGTCCAAGCCCCTCCTCCCTGCACCAAGGCTGTGCAAAGAGTCTCACCATAGGCACTAGGTTCCAAAAAGCCAGCTCATGCACTAGGGACAGGTCATGATCCCACTGGCTGGGGGCCCTCTAAACAGTTCAAACTGAACAACTGTCTCGCCTATCCAGAGGGCCTAGTCCAGTACCATGGGGGCTCCTCAGCTATTGGTCCACAGTTCATGTGTTTCCACTAGTTTGGCTAGTTGTCTCTGTACTTTTTCCAGTCATGGTCTCAATATCCCTTGCTCATAGAATCCCTCCTTTCCCTCATAAAGGAATCTCCTACTCGTGGAGCTCGGCCTGGCACCCAGCTGTGGATCTCTGCATCTGCTTCCATAAGTCACTGGATGAGGGCTCTATGATGACAGTTAGGTTATTCAGCCATCTGATCACCAGAGTAGGCCAGTTCAGGCACCCTCTCGACTATTGCCAGTAGTCTAAGGTGGAGTCATTCTTGTGGATTCCTGGGAACTTCCCTAGTACCCTGTTTCTCCCTATTCCCATGATGTCTTCATTTATCATGATATCTCTTTCCTTGCTCTCCCACTCTGTCCTTGTTCCAGCTCAATCCTCCCATTTGCTTATATTCTTATCCCCCATCCCTTGCCCTCCATTACCCCCATCACCCCCAGTTTGCTCATGTAGATCTCATTCATTTCTCCATCGCTGGGAGATCCATGTGTCCTTCCTAGGGTCCTTCCTGCTAGCTAGCCTCCCTGGAGCTGTGGGTTGTAATATAGTTATCCTTTGCTTTACAGCTATTATTCACTTATGAGTGAGTACATATCATGTTTGTCCTTCTGAGTCTGGGTTACCTCACTCAGGATGATATTTTCTAGTTTCATCCACTGGAAGAGGGCTGATTTTTGAAATATATAAACAACTCAAGAAACTACACATCAAAAAGAAAAAAAAACAAATAATCCAATTGAAAAATGAAGTACAGATCTAAACAGAGAATTCTCAATAGAGGAATCTTAAATGGCTGAGAAACTTTTAAAGAAATGTTCAACATCCTTAGCAATCAGGGAAATGTAAATCAAAACTACTTTGAGATTCCATCGTAAACATGTCAGAATGTCTAAGAACAATAAAACAAGTGACAGCTCATGCTGTCAAGAATTGGAGCAAGTAAAACACTCCTCTATTGCTGGGAATGCAAATTTGTACAGTCACTATGGAAATAAATATGGTGGTTCCTCAGAATCAATGTACTTCAAGACCCAGCTATACCATTCTTGGTCATATACCCAAAGAATGCTCAATCATACCACAAGGAAACCTGCTCACCTATGTTCATAAGCAGCTTCATTTGTAATAGCCAGAATCTGGAAATAATGTAGATGTCCTGTAATTGTTGTTTTTAATCTTTACTCTTTTGGCTCTTTGCTTTTTGGAGGTCTTTAGGGGGCCTGCCACCCAGTCCAAATAAATTAAATAAATCACTGTAATGAAAGCCTCAATGTGTGTATATATATATATATATATATATATATATATATATATATATATATATATATATATTAAAGAGTTCTATGGGGAAAACAGACTTACTAACACAGGATTAGGTAAATCCAGTTGCAGGGTCCTTGGAAAACTGGTGACTGATCACATGCTGGTTCATGCCACCTGATCTGGTCTTCACCACCCAAGAGAGTGCGACCCCCTTTCTCCTCCCTTTTAAGTGGTCATGTAGCCAGATAAGAAGCACTGCTTCTATCAGACCAGATAGCACAAGTTCATGGGTGGAGCGATTCCCTCTACAAAATCATACAGTCTTATACACAGAGTCTTATTCTTTCTTATGATTGCTCAGCTATAGCTTGGCTTATTTCTAGCTAGCTTTTAACTTAAATTATCCTATTTTCCTTTTGCCTCTGAGTTTTTATCTTTGTCTATTTCTATATACCTTTTTTTACTTCTCTCTCTGTGACTTGCTATATAGCTGAGTGGCTGGCCCCAGGAGTCTTCCTCTCTTCCTCTTTCTCACTCCTTGATCTCCCTCTTCCCAAATTTTTCCTTCTATTTATTCTCTCTGCCTGACAGCCCACCTATCCTTTCTCCCATCTTGCTATTGGCCACTCAACTCTTTATTAGACCTATCAGGTGTTTTAGACAGGCAAAGTAGCACAGCTTCACACAGTTAAACAAATGCAACATAAAAGAATACAACACATCTTTGCCTCATTAAACAAATGTTCCACATCTTAAAATAATACTCTACAACTGTAACATGAATCTTAAAAGGTCTTATTAAATAAAAAAACATGGAGCCAGATATAGGGGTGAAATCCTGTATCTGAGATCAGGGAAATAGGAAAAGCCACAAGCTAACCTCACCTCACCAAAACCTCAATCTCCAAAGAGAGAGCTACTTCCTGTATACCCACGCCTATATGACTTTCTGTTCTGCTCTCTCATTGGCTCTCTCAGCCCAGCTACATCACTTCCTCTTCCTTCCCAGTTCTATCACTTCCTGTCTGTCTGTACAGACCTCCAGATCTCTATGGTTAGTGATGGGATTAAAGGCATGTATCACCATGCCTGGCTCTGTTCCCAGTGTGGCCTTGAACTCACAAAGATCCAGATAAGTGACAGGATTGAAGGTGTGTGCTACCATTGCCTGACTTCTATGTTTACTAATAGTGGCTCGGTTTTTCCTCTGATCCTCACATAAATTTTATTGAGGGACACAGTATATTGGGGGACACAATACATCACCACATACAACAATGTCTCTCAACCAAGGAATGGATAAAGAAAATGTGGTACATTTACACAATGGAGTACTGCTCAGCTGTTAAAAACAATAACATCATGAAATTTGCTTGTAAATGGATGGATGGAACTAGAAAGATCATCCTGAATGAAGTCATCCAGACCCAGAAAGACAAATATGGCATGTCCTCACCCATAAATGGATATTAGCTGTAAAATAAAGGATAGCTATGCTACAATTCACAGACCCAGAGAGACAGGGTAACAAGCAGGCTTCATGGGGGGATGCCTGGATCTTCATGGGAAGGGGAAATAGAAGACATTTCTTGAGTGGACTGAGGGTGGGTGGAGATGGGAACATTTGTGATCAGGTGGGGGGGGGCAGAAGGGGAATGTACTGAAAGAGACAACTGGAAAGGGTAGACATTTCTGGGTCAGGTAAAAGCTGGTGCAAGGGAATCTCCCAGGAATCTACAAGGGTAACTCCAGTTATGATTCCTAGCAATAGTGGACACATAGCCTGAACTGGCCTTCTCTTGTAACCAAATGCTACCTAGCCCAATTGTCTTCAGAGAGCTACATCCAGCAACTGATGGAAACAGATGTAGACCCACAGCCAAACATTAGCTGGAGTTCAGGGAATCCTGTTAGAAGAGAGGGAGAAAGGCTTGTAGGAGCCAGAGGGGTCAAGGACATCATAAGAAAACTCACAGAATCTACTATCTTGGGCTCACAGGGGCTCATAGAGGCTGAACCAACAACCAGACAGCCTGCATGCTACCGACCTAGGTACTCTGAAAATGTGTGACAGTTGTATAGCTTGGTCTTCGTGTGGGACTCCTAACAGTTGGAGCAGGGGCTATCTCTGACTCTTTTACTGGCTTTTGGGATCCTACTCCTCATACTGGATTGCCTTGCCCAACCTTAATACAATGAGTGGTTCTTAGTCATACTGCAACTTTGTATGCCTTGTTTTAATGATATCCATGGGAAGCCTGCCTTTTTCTGAATAGAAATGGAGGTGGAGTGAATGGGAGAGGTAGAGGGGAGGTGGGAGAGAGGGATTGGGAAGAGAGGAGGAAGGGGAAACTGTGACCAGGATTAAAATAAATAAATTTATTAAAAACAAATAAAAAATAAGAAAGCAGAGAATAAGATGAATAAAAAGAAAATATGCATAAATGCTTACAAGTTA
>CABHPP010104958.1:0-10325 GCA_902168425.1 Peromyscus attwateri
ACACACACACACACACACACACACACACACACACACACACACAGATTCCATACCTGCAGATAGACCCTAACTGCAAACTGGGAAGAAATAGGCATCAGGGTTGAACACAGACAGAAGTTTTTCTTGTCATTACTCCCTAATACTATGTAACAACTCCCAATGCAGCGTTAACATTAACATTGTCTTAGGTCTAAGCCCACATAGAGATGCCGTGGAATATTCAGGAGGACTCTGTAGGCTACATACAAATAGTGCACTGCACCACTTCATATGTGGACCCTTGAGCAGCGGAAGATTATTAGTGTCTGAAGCAGGTCCTAAAACCAAACCTTGGTAGATTTTAAGAGATGGATCACTTGTGTTGTCCCAGGCTGTCCTGGTGTTTTAGTACCAGCAGGCATCCCGAAGGACCCCATCATACTCCGTGACGACACCAGTGACGTGGTCTATAACTCTGACTGACCTCTTCCTTGTCTTTGGAGCCCTTTATCCCCACTTCCCCTTCCGCCTCCACAAGGACCAGTCAAGACCCCCGTCCTCACTTTCTCCCCAGCCCACCTCCTTTAACATCCCAGTCTTCACTTTCTGACCTCAACAATGACCCCAGGTTGCCTGGGACTCGGGGTTCTCCTGCAGTGTGCAAACACGGCCATTTCTGGGCAAACCAGCATGACTGTCCAGTCTAATGGAGACCAGGTCTGTGGAGCCTGTCCAAAGCCTGAAGCCCAAATCCTGACTCTACCACTATCTGCCTCTGCTCCCCTGGCCAAGTTACCGCTCTGTTCCTCTGCTGTCTCATGTGGAGAGTAGGAGTAACAACAGCACCTACACCAAGGCTTAGTGTGACCACACTGAGTGACCTCATAGGTGAAAAGCACTCGGGAGTGTTGCTGTGATCGTTTGCCGTCGTTGTCACGGCGTAGAACGAACACTCCCTAAGAGCTAGAGTTTCAGTCCTGGAGCAGGTTCTTTTTAACATCTCTCTAAAAACAAACAAACAAAAAACAGACATTCCATAGTGCTAGGCACAACAACAAGAACAGTAATTGATTGTTGGCCTGATTTTACATTAGTATAAAGAGAGCCATCGGCCCTCCAGAGGTAACAAGTCCGTGCCCACCGGCCTCCGAGGCATTATTTGTATTTTTATGGCCCTCCTGCGGCTATCAGGATGCTCAGTGGGGGTAGAATTGGATGGTTAAAAGTAACAAATCAGAAATCAAAGGCATGCCCGTCCCTATTTCCAGACCAGTAGGTACCGCATTCATTACTTGCTGGACAGCCGTGGGAATGAGGGGTACACGGTAAAACAACTCGATTCATCCTCGAGGAAGCAAATGAAACCATCGGGCTCTCTTCCCATCGTCATCCCTGCCTTTGTGTGACTCTCGTCACCCTCCTCATCTACCACGGTGCCTTCTCTTCTTCCTCTCTGGGTGTTCCAGTCTGTCTCTTCCAGTCGGGAGCTCTCTGCTCCTTACCGGTTTCGAGGCAGAGCTCCACGCTGGCACGCAGACACAGCCCCTGCCACAGCCTGGGGTTTGGATCCTGTGCAGCAAGCAGCTGCTGCTTCTACTGGGGAAAGGCTGGCCCTTCCAACGCTTGTGGTGTGGCCTGCAGGAGGCTTTTCCTTTCCCCTGGATGCAGAATCAAGGGCATGATAAAACGGCAAAGAGACACAGCCCCGGTTTCTTTCTTCACGAATTCATCAAACAAATATCTTTAATGCTAACCACTGGGGTGAGCACTGGGAACCCAGCCATCAACAACAGAGCCAAAGTCTTTCACGCAGGAGGCGTCGAGGAACCCAGGAAGGAGGCCATTAAACCACTGGTTCTCAGCCTTCATTGTGTAGTGGAATATTCTGGAGAGTTATAGAGAAGAAAAAAAAAAAAAGGAAGGGCTGGGAGTGTAGCTTGGCGGTGGAGCGTTACTTAACGTGAGCGAGGCCCTGGGTTGCCTTGCTCGATTCCAGTACCAAAGGAAGAAAGAAAAAGAGGGGCTGGGTGGGGGTGGCTCAGAGGATAACTCTCATGCTGCTCCACATTTGGGATGCAAGCCTAAGGACAAGGGTTCAGATCCACAGCACTCAGGTGAGGGTGGTGGCTCACCTGCCATCTCAGGGCTTGGGAGACAAAAACGGAGGCTCTCTCCCTTGGAGCAAGCTACTTATCTAGACTAACAGAATCAGTGAGCTGGATTTAGTGAGCAACCCTGCCTCAAGACATCAAGTGAAGGGTGACCAATGAGGAGGCCTCACATCATCCTTTGGCCTTCACACTTACACAATACAAATGTGCATCCATCCACGCACACATGGCACTCCCTCAGACATATGAACATGCATGCACACATCCACATACACTACACATACATACACATGCAAGAAAGAAAAGGGAAGAGAGAGAGAAACAGAGAGATACTGACGCCTGGGTCTCCCCTTCAGAAAGGGGCAAGGCCCTCTGGAGATAGTTTACTGGCTGATCCGAAAAAAGGACGGCCACGGTGTGTGCAGCCAAGCTGAAGCCTACTGCTCAACACAGGCTGAACTAGAACTATGATAGGTGTGAGCAAGGAAGAGAGAGCACTATGAAGGGGAGCAGGGATGGTCCGGCAGAACGTCAGGAAAACCAGCCCCTGACAGGACGGTCCCGATGAGCCGGAATGAATGGCTAGAGCGGATATAGTGAGCTTCATTTAGGGACAGGGGCTTCCAAGTAGCCCCCAAGAAGGATCCAGGTTCCAGAGGCCCAGAGAGCAGAGGTAAAAGGAAAAGAGAAGAGGCCAACTACCAGGCCTTTTGAGGTCCTGTTTGGGGCTCAGGACTTAATCCCAAACTGCTGTTCACGGGGCACGCATTGGCGCCTCTGGAGGGCTTGTTATAAAGGAGGCTAGCCAGCCCTCCCTGAGGCTCAGTACAGAGGGAATGAAACCCAAGCTGATGCTGCAAATGTCAGGACCATAACCCCAGAGTGAGAAGCTGTTCTTCGTCTAGTTCAGTAGAGAAGCTTCCGGATCAGCAGTGAAGCTCCTGTAAGGTGGTCAGCAGGGTCTTGTCACAAATTAGTATAGTATGCGCTTTAACAACACCAGAGCGCGGGCTCCGAGTCCAGTCCCCACCAGCAGCCAGCATCCTCCTTTGATGGGGAAAGAGGAATAGGGACCTAGGTGTTCTAGGAAAGAGAGCACAGGCTTGTGTGGAACCCCAGAGCAGCTCGAGGGTCGGGTACTGACTCCCCCTGAATTCACTCAGTAACTGACCAGGAGTCTCCGCCCGGAAAGAGCTCTCCCCATCGCTGTTGCTTACCTTCTCAGTTTCCTCCTCCCGTGACCCCAACTTCAAAAGGACTGGAATGTATTAAGAACCTGAAACCCCAGCGCAGTAAAAAGTTCGCTGGGTCTCCTTTTGCCTTTTTCCCCCAAGTGGGAAAGGATCCTGTTTACTTTTTTTTTTTTTTTTCAAGTTCATCACTTTTTCTGCGGCCACAGCTGAGCCTGCCGCACGCTTTTTCCCACACAGACAGAAATGATGCTGATGGTGAGAATCCAGGTGCATCCAGACACGTGCAGCAGACAGCTGAATCCAAATTCCTATCATCTCGTGGCTGATCTGCTGTTTCTGTGGCTGCTGGCGTGGAGGGGAACAATTTCTGCCTTCTTAGCAGAAGCCACTTCCTCCTCTGCAGTAGACCATGTCAAGGATGCCGGCTCTCCCTGCATCTCATGCGGCCCTGTACCTGCTCACTCCTCTGCAGACCCTCAAAGACACACAGATGCTGTTAAAACAGAAAGAAACATCTGCCTCTCAATTTTCCACGTCTGCTAGCAAAGCAGGGACAGCTGTTCAGCTGCAGGTTCTGGGCGGCATGTCCATTCCACGATGTACCTAGACATGGGGTCCCCACACAGCTCCCACCTGACGTGTGGGTGATTGAGGACAGCCTTACTGCTCCCCAGGGACTAGGATGTCTCTTTGCCAGCCAGTTTTCCGAAATCAGCTGGAGTGTTCCCCCAGAATGTGTCTCACAGAATCTCTAGTGTTACCACTGCTCTTCAATTTAAGTGACAATTAAACCTCCAGCAACCCCTGGTCCCCAAAACCTCTTCTGTCCTCAACTAGGAAGAGTTCTGGGATGTAAGGCAGGTTCTTATTAAGCATCTTTCCTAAATCCAGAGATGTGCAGTACCAAGGAAACAGTAGTATTTAAGCAGTTTGCAGGGAAGAGAGGATGGTGTCCGTACTTTAGCTGACATTAAAGACACAATTCTTGGGGCTGGAGAAAGGGCTCAGTCTATACAGCACTTGCCACTGAAGAATGTGGACTTGACTTTCAGGCCCACTGCACACATGTGGAAAAGTTGGGCAATACGTTGCACATCTGTAATCTCTGCAACGGTGGAAGGAGACAGGCAGGAACATCTCTGGGCTCTGCCGGCCAGCCAGTCTAGGTCCAGCAAGAGCCCCTGTGGCAGAGCATGAACGTGGAGAGCAACTGAGGAGGATGCCCTATGTCAACCTCTGACCTACACACACACACACACACACACACACACACACACACACACACACACACGCACACACGCGCGCACACACACACACTAAAAAAAATTAATAATTGAAAAGTGGAAAGTGAAACTCTTCTCCAGAGAAAGGTCACATTTATTCCACGTGAGCCTCCTGCCTTCAAGGCTGTCGTTCTCTTCTGTGGACTTTCCCCTTCAGCCCAGCCTCACGCATGCCGCTGCTTTTCTGGGTTGGTAGTCATGAGAATGAGAACACACCCACGTTCATAGCGAAAGCACACACTGGGAACCCTAGAGAAATTTTACTTCTTTTTTTAAACTTGAATTCATATAAGCTCTCGGGTTTTCCTGACCTGGGAGTGAGGCAGAGAGAAGGGGCTTGTGCTTCGGGCTCTACTTAAGGAGCCTCCCAGTAATTAGAGTCGCAGCAGCCACAACTGGATCAACACTATTATCATCAACACTATCGGCAATAGGCACTCTATCAAATGAGCTCTCGGGATGCCCCCAACTCTGCTAAAACTCCCCTCTTGCTTATTCTGTGTAACACAGCTGGTATCTGTCGTTGTCTGAAGTAAGTTACTCCATTAGCAAGCATTGATCCTCTGGTACGTGCCAACTACCCTTCTAGACCTTGAAACGGTCTCAGTGGACAAAGGAGACAGAATTTTCCCCTTGAAGATGTTATTCTGTTGAGAGCAACAGTATGTAACATTAACTGGGTGTGTTGATGGGGAGGGGGGTAACATAGCTTTGCAAACAGGCTGGGCTCAGAGAGGTACATCCACCAGCCCAAGATCGCATGGATAGCAAGAGGCAGATCTGGCTTCAAAGTTTCCAGAACTTTCTGCCTCCAAAGTTACGGTTTCCCCTCAGTTGAGGCGGGGAAACGGAAACTTTTCTCAGGGTTTATAGCAGGTTGTGATGATGTTCCTAGTGGTCTCTTGAACTGAGCAGGGAGGTGTCATTTCTGTGGCTTTCTTTGTAATCCGTGTTTACGTGTGGCCTGTTTGTGTTCTCGCTTGCCTTTGCTACATTGTAGCGCATCTTCTCGGGTGTGCTTGCTGGCCCATTAAAAGCCCATTCATCCGTCCTTACCTCCCAAACAGTATTAGCCACTTATGTCTACCTGTAAATTGCCACACACTGCAGAACATGTCTTAGAAAAGTGTTTTTATGGTAATTATAGCTGTCTTCAAACCCATTTACGCTCCCCTTTTTTTCTGGGCCCTAGACATTATTTTGCTAATGCCTAAGTTTTGTTTAAGTCAAAAAGCCTACCTAGCTGGTAGCTCTGTCAACAAGACCTTGCTCCACTTCGTTCTTCCAGTGGTTGGGATTTATATGCAAAAAAGTCTTGGAAACTGTTGCATTTCTACTGGCCCTGCTGATTTCACTCCGACTCACTCACTCATTCATTCATTCATTCATTCATTCATATGTCCCCTTCAGCTGTCCACTGAGTACTGCAGTCCAGCAGTAAATAAGTTAGCGATGGTCCCTCACCTGATGGGTGAACAGCACAAGAGCAGTGCCCAGGACAGCTGTTCAGCTGAGCACTGAGAAGTCCTAGGAACACCATTCAAATTGTAGTGAGTGACAAAGTCCACAGTCATCATGACTGTCTTGCAGCAAGCTAGAGGATGGCGCCTGTGGCCTAGCCCGCCTCAATTACATGCTGGTTGATAATGATCGAGCGGTAGGTGGGGGAATACAAAGAAAAGGAGGAAGCTTCTAAAAGGGAATGTCTGCCCAACAGGGGTGTGAAGGGTGGGCTGAAGTTGGGGAAATGAGAAAGGGGAGCACGAGAGTCATCCATCTGGCTTGCATGTGGCCGGAACCTGAAGTGACGCTGAGACAGGCCAGTATGACGGGAGCCAGCTCGAGAGGATCTCAGGACCATGTTAAGGACTTACTTCTCCAGGGGCCAATGGAAAGCAATGTCCAGGGTGGAGAGAAAAGAGGCAGAATGACAGTTAGGAATCCACAGGAGTCCAAAGCAAGATTAACGTAATACCAGCAGGGAGAAGATTCTGAGATCTGTCGGAGCAAGGACAGGTGTGGCTGCGCAGCCCCTTTTTTTGCATTACATTTTGAATTAGTACAAGAAAAAAAATGCCTTTATTTTAAAAAGAGGCTTGCTAGGTCCACAGCAAGATGTTGAACGTCTGAATGCTACATGTAGACTCTGAGACAGAGCCCCTGTTGGCTGTGCCTCTCTGTGGCTCTCTGTGGCTCTCATCTTAAAGAAGGAAACCATAGAAAAGCTGAGACTGCATTGTCCTTCCTGAAGGCACTTCCAATAACCTAAAGACCTCCCTCTAGGCCCCGCCTCCTAAAGGGTCCACACATCTCCCACCACCACACTGAGGATACAACTTCCAAAGATGCACTCTTGGGACACAGCCAGGCTCTAGCCAACCACAGCATTTCTTCTTACCTCAGAGTTAAGAGGGAAATTAAGCAGTGGAGGCTGAAATTGGATGCCAGAGATGAGAGAAGGTGTGGAAGGGGAGAGTGAGTCCAAGGCTTCGGTCTTGGGGGTGGATGAATTTAGAAGCCCTTCGTGAATCAAGGAATCAGTTTAGAGAGAACAAAAGAAAAGAGGTTGAATTCTGGTTTTGAGACGCCCAGGAGTGAACAGATGGGACTGCTGAGGTGAGAGCTGGAGTCCAGGGCTAAGGCTGGGAGGACTAGAGTTGAAAGTGAGGCATCAGCAGAGTCTAGCTGTGTGGCTTTGGTTTGTGGGGAGATTGCTGTATGCATCTGTGTCAGCTGTGAATAGGAAGTGAGATGACAAAACCAGCCCATGTTACTAGTGTCCTTGAAAGCTTTCCTGGAAGGACATGTCCTATGTTGGAAAGGAAGGTTCCTCCTACCTTCTCATGGCTGTTGGAAGAGATTCAGAAGGGCAGGTGGAAATGATTCCCATTCATTCAAGCCCTCGCTTTTGGTCTGAGACCGGGCAAGGCTCTGTGAACCAACGCCAACCATACCTGAGATCTAATGAAGCCAGAGTTTTCCACCTCAGGACTATTGACATTTGAACCTGTGTCATTCTTGGAGTGTGCGGCTGGGGTTCTCCTGTGCCTTTGGGATGTTGAACAGCACCCCCAGCCTCTACCCATGAGGTTTCAAGTGTCATTACCCCAAATATGACAATCAAAAATATCTCCAGACATTGCCAGATGTCCCCCAGAGAAAGGGAGGGAAGTCTTATATAAATCCTGTATTAAGAATCACTGGTCCAGGGTCACAATAGAGCCTGAAGGCCCCGGGCAGCCATCAGTTCTTTCTAGCTAAAGAAATAAGCACCCAAACAGAGGTACCTTCCGGAAGTCTAAACCAGTCATTTAGAGGCGGGCACTCAAGGAAATCTGAGAGCCAGCCTCAAACTCAGAGGACCCCATACAACAATTTCTCAGATGCCCAAGGATGAGCCCATAAGCCGATTCCAACTTCAGTCATAGCATCCTCTCCAGAGAAAAGCTGCCACCTGATGCCCATTTACCCTCCAGACTAATTACTTCCTAGGTTTTGTTTTTCCTTAAGCAGAAGCTGGCTTTGCACTTTCCAAACACAAAGAATCACCTCCTCCTCGGAAGGCCACCAGCAGAATGAACTGGTACTAGGGCTAGCTTGGGGTTGCCTAGCAACGCCACGCACCTACCAAGGCTGCTTTCTTCCTCTTCGAGCTAAAAGCAAAGTCCTGTCCATTAATTCCCAGCTGCCCTGCAACTTCTCCGAGATTTGCCAGCTCCCCACTGTTCCTGTTTTCATCCTCCTCTAGGACGCGGCGAAAACTCGCTCCTCTGCCCTGTTTATCTCACTTCAGTTGGCCGGAATGAAAAGAGTAGGGGGGCGGGGGGGGGGGGGGAGGCCTCATTCCATAGAGGAGCATACATATTTTGAGCACATATCTCTGACTGACATGCTGGGGCTCTTGGCAAATTTAAATTTTATGTGGTGGACGTGGGCTTCCTACACAATAAGCCTTCCTTCCGTGGAGGCTCCGGGCGTGATTTCAGTGAGACATGCGGCCCAGAGTAGTTAAATAGCAAAGCACACATACCAGGAACCATGCTGAGCAAATGTTCGGAGGTCTGTCATTTAGTGCATTCTCTGTGATCTCTTTCCCCCACACTCTTCTGGTGGTAACTGTAAGGCAGAAGGTGGCTGCAGATTGGCCATGCTCTCTTTTTCCCTGAGGACTCGTCCAATGTCCCTCGGGCTTTTCCTCCCGAGTTCCATTTTGCTCCCACAGAAGTATTTATGGCACATCTCTGGAAGGCTTTCCTTAGAGCACTGTCTCAGGATGTGAGCCGGAGGGACATCGGTGGTTCCCCAGACAGGGCCACAGTCACCTCATTGGTAAGGAAAGGTGTGGAATCCTGAGCTGGACTTTGTAAGGGCAGGCCTGGAGACCAAGGTGCGTGTGCACCCACTGCTAGAATCAGCACCAAGCCGGACTCCCTGCTCCGGGCTCCTTGTCTCCCCTCAGCACAGCCGCCTTCCAGAGACTACCCCCAGAGAACTTCCCTGTTGCTAACCCTGCTCACGCTGATCCTAATCTGCACAGGATGGGAAGGAGCAAGCAGAGACTGACATTTCCTAAAGCAGTCAAACTCAATTTTGGAGTCTTGGACCTTTCTCCCTAGGAGGTCTTTAAACTCACAGAACTGCCACCTGCGCACACTAGGTTTATCAGCACCCACATGAGGGGTGCTTGAGAGGAGAGAAGCAGGATGCAAGGTGAAGGCCTTTGGAATGCCTAGGAGAGATGCACACTTGGATTCACAGGAAGGTTCCAGGCCAATTACTGCTATCATTAGAAAGCTCTTGGATCCCAGTCAGGCCTGCGGTGGTGTGGTTTAAAAACAGAGCTAGAGATGGAAGCAGTCACAGAGGGAGAGAGAGTTTTCAAGATGTGCAGATAGCTACTTACAGGAGCAATTAAATGAATGGTCACTGGAGTATATTTAAATGAAGCAAGAAAATATACCTCCAGTTGCACAACTCCATAACTTTCCCAGGAGTCATTGCAGTGCACTTTCACAACAGGTAAATTTTACCGTATGTAGATTATGCCTCAATAAAACTGCTCGAAGGAAGAAAAATGAAAAGATACCTAGAAATTCCTGCCAGCAAGTAGGGCCTATGAGTGCAGGCCCAGGCCACAGGCCCTCTGCTTTTCTCGCTTTCTCAAAGGGCCACAGTGGCTTGGCTGGCAAGACTCACCCCATATCACTTGCCCTTCTCTCCTCACCCAGCTCCCTTTGTCCAAGCTCCGGGTCGGGGAGTGTAGGCTACAGTTGCTGTGGGTGCTGGAGTATTTAGAAAATAAAATAGGCCACTAATTTCACACACAAAGGAAGGGGTGGAAGGAAAGAAAGAAAGAGTAGAAAGCAATAAAATTAAAAATGGCCTTCCCCTGGGGACATAGATATACCCTCTGTCATGTCCCCAGTTCATGGCACCCAGCACCTACCACTCCCTTGGCCTTTAACTCCTGCTCTAGTTTCAAATCTACCATAAATAGGTGGTGATAAGCAGCCAATGTTTTGAAGTGTCCCTTAAAGGTATTACAAGAATAAAAAAAATTAATAATAATAGCCCAGCAGAGCCATTCTTCTCTTTCTTGGTCACAAGAAGCTCTTGAAAATCATATGTAAATCTATCTTTAAAATTCTGCAAGATGGAGGACATCTTGACTCTGGCCTTGTAGGGAATTTTCTCTTGTATGCAGGAGTCATTAAAGAAAGAAAGAAAGAAAGAAAGAAAGAAAGAAAGAAAGAAAGAAA
>CABHPP010104958.1:10335-60481 GCA_902168425.1 Peromyscus attwateri
AAGAAAGAAAGAAAGAAAGAAAGAAAGAAAGAAAGAAAGAAAGGGAGGTAGAAAATAAAAGGAGAGAAAGAGGAAGAAAAGGGAGGGATAGAAGAAGAAAAGGAAGGAAGGAGGACAGAAAGAGGAAGGAAGGAAGGAGGAAGGAAGGAAGGAGGAAGGAAGGAAGGAAGGAAGGAAGGAAGGAAGGAAGGAAGGAAGGAAAGAAGAAGGAGGGGAGAAGGAAGGAAGGAAGGAAGGAAGGAAGGAAGGAAGGAAGGAAGGAAGGGTAGATAAGACTGGCAGCCTTTTCTCAAGATAGCACGCATCCTGAGCCACTGGCTGGACATCACAGCCTAGCTAGTCCAGTTGTCAGGCCAGCACTGGTGCAGTTGTCTGGGATGTGCACTGAATTCCCTCCCCACTTTGGCAAGATTGCTCTGACCCCTGCACCCAGGTCAGTTGTCACTGGGAAACCCCTGCATCTGTGCTCCAACTCCGTCTTGCACCTGCATGCATGGCCTGCTTCCCCTGACTCTCTGGACAGCAGGTATGGGCCCCACTGTGAGGCTGGCCCAGTGGCTGCCCTGCAGGCTTGCTCCCCCTCTGCATGGCTCCCCTGCTTCCCCAGCGCGGCCTCACGTCCCTCCTTCTCATTCTCTCCATTTCTCCAACCAGATGGCTGCCCTGATTTGTGCAACGGTAACGGGAGATGCACACTGGGTCAGAACAGCTGGCAGTGTGTCTGCCAGACCGGCTGGAGAGGGCCCGGATGCAACGTTGCCATGGAAACCTCCTGCGCTGATAACAAGGATAATGAGGGAGGTGAGCAAGCGTCTTCTAATTCCCATCCCTTCAAGAACAGTGTTGTGTGTGCCTTCGTCATGAGTCACGCTCCTGAAAGATCTCCTCCATACTATTGTCAAATGTTTTAATGTTTCCTCTGAAGTGAACACGACGGAGAACACATGTCCTTGGGCCAGGAGGATCCTTGGAGACACAAACTGGGGTTTGGTATTGGCTTTGTAATTCTCAAATACCCATCTTTGCAGAGAGGTGGCTGAGTTCTGGTTATTGCCTTCGGGGTGAATGGTCCTGCCAGACCTTTCAGAGTGGCCAGTTATGGTCAATGACAATGGTGATGACGGTCGGAGCCTCACACTGCACTGGGATGTCATAAGCCACGTGCCCCTTCATCCTTACAGCCCTGTGAGATGTCACTTTGCAGATGAGGCAACCAAGACCCGAAGAGCAGTTACATTACTTCTAAAGACAACATAGTATGAAACCAGGGCCCAAACCCAGCTTTGGAGCCAAAGTATGTGTTCTAATCTGTGGTCACCCGGCTACAGCCTGTGAGCCAAATCCAATTGGTGAGGGAAAAGAAAAGTTTTTAACATTTTCTTGATGGCTGAGGGGAAATAATCTAAAGACTATTTCATCATACAGAAAAGTACATAAAATTCAAACTTTAATGTCCACACTTATTTTCCTAACTACTTCATTGATGCATGATTTATATCTAAAAAGCTGTACATATCTTGATGAGTTTGGGAGTGTTACTATGACTGAAGCCGCAGCATGGCCATCAGAGTTCCGCCACCATCCTTATTCTTATTTTCTACAGGTGGGGTTGCCCTCTGCCCTCTTAGCAACTTTTAAGTATACAAGTCAGTATTTTTAGCTGTAGACACTATGATTAGGGCTTAGCAGGTCTCACAGACCGTTTTATCTTGCATGATGAAGCTTTAAACCCTTAACCTACACCTTCCTTTGTCTTGGAAGATGGTAGCGTTCATTTGTTGATACTAATTTTTAATGTTTTAACATGTCTTCGTTTCATTGTGTGTGTGGAGGAGGGGAGCATGTGTGCCACAGCATACTTGTGGAGGTCAGTGGACCACTTGTGGGAGTCAGTTTTCTCCTCCTACCTTGTGGGTCCCAAGGATCAAATTCAGACCACCTGGCTTGGAGGCAAGTGCCATTGCCCACCGAGCCAGCTCATTGGCCCTTGTTTAGATTTTGTGTACAGCTGTACCGTGTATTTACCCCTAACCATGGAGCTGAATGGTTCCAACACAGTGAGACACGACCCAGCTGTCAGGCCTCAGACATTTGCTCTGGATCCTTTACAGGACAGGCTTGCCAACCTCTCTTCTGCCATCCAAGTACTGACCCAGCCACCACCCTGCTAGTTTCTAAGACTCGGTACGTACAGTACAGATGGCATGGCTGAGGACTACACCCCTGTTCTGCAGCTCTGGGCTGACTCTTCTGGAACACATTCCAGTGTGATAACAGGACTCGGAAGCTAATAGGGTTGCATTAGCATGTGGGTCATGTAATCTCCTAAATTCTTTCTTTCTTTCTTTCTTTCTTTATTTATTATTATTATTATTATTATTATTTTGGTTTTTTGAGACAGAATTTCTCTGTGTAGCCCTGGCTGTCCTGGAACTCATTCTATAGACCAGGCAGGCCTCAAACTCAGAGACTCACTTACCTCTGCCTCCCGAGTACTGGGACTAAAGGCATGTGTGTATTAGTTTCTTAAAACTGAGGTAGCAAACTTCTTGTGAAGACACAACTGGAGATCAGTAGACCAGGCTGGCCTTGAACTCACAGAGATCTGCCTTCCTCTGCCCAACATCCTAAGCTCAAATACTGTGTACTGTCCATAACATCATTGTAGATGTGTGGCCTACCCCTATCCAAATGACTCACGGGTCAGAGTTCACGTGAAGTTGAAGTGGTTTCAGGGGTGAAAGGATTTGCCAGTGCAGTGATCTGACCTACCAAGGGAGTTTACGATCCCAGTGACAGTCATAGAGTATGTGTGTGTCACCATCCAGCATCAAAGCCACTTCTGCCTCATGGCCGCTGGAGTCAGCTTCAGGTGTCCAAAGTAGGATGCAACCTGGTGGGAAACAAATGAGAATATTAGACATTCTATTTTCTCCTTTTCCTTCATCCCCTTAATGGACGTCTTGCGATTTCCATAACAATTGCCTTTGTGTACACAGATAATTTGTGGATAAACATACATACTCACTGACACGAGCTCATGATCAAAGAATTTCCCGGGCCAGATGCTCCTGTGGCTCTGTCCTTCATTCATTTTCCCTCTCCTGAAACAGAGCCAGGATAGAAGCCACTCAGTTTCATTTTTTTTAGCAAGGTGAGGCCTAACTGCGTGAGGCGTTTTCTAAGAGTTGAAATCCAATGGCTTTTTGCTTCCGCCTCCCTGGTGATTTCACTGAGCACCATGGTTGCTTATAGATCAGCTCCTTCTGCCTCCAAAAAAGGAGCCACTTCCCTGGCTCCCGTCCCTACTTGGGGTGTCAGCAGCTGAAAGCATAGCGAATTGCTGGAATGCAGCACACAGAAAAAGAGAAGAGATTCCTGGGAGTCAGTGTCCCCCAACAGGCCCCGTGCCATCTACCTCCCTCTCTGTCAGCCTCACCTTGATCCTGGCTCCCAACCTGAGGTCTCTGATCCCCAAGCTGAAGGGCTTGACTGATGAGCACACCTCAGGATCCTCTGAAGAGGCAGAACCCGAGTTCTAGAAAGGCTAGGACAAAGCAAATGAGACAACAATGGCCTTCTTCTGGGAACTATTAAAGCAGCCTCCCAAGGAAGTAATTAACCACCAAGAAGAAAGTGTCTGCACTGTGTTTATAAAAAGAAACTCCCAGTTAGTTCAGAGTTGCTTATGTCAGGTGATGGGGGTAGACACCGGTTCTCTCTCACCTGGCGTAAGCAATTCACAATTAAGTGAGTTCTTTTTTTGG
The DNA here is from genome assembly GCA_902168425.1 of Peromyscus attwateri. Taxonomy (NCBI): domain Eukaryota; kingdom Metazoa; phylum Chordata; class Mammalia; order Rodentia; family Cricetidae; genus Peromyscus; species Peromyscus attwateri. The sequence goes on from CABHPP010104958.1 coordinate 14,103, forward strand.
AGGAGATACCTCGGCACAGGGTATTCTTTCCATGGTTAATTACTTCCCTAGGAGGTGTGCTAAGCACTTTGCTGTTTATTGATAAATATTAAAGCTCCTCTCATCAACCCCAGACCCAGGGGCAGAGAGCTCACCATATCTCTCTACTCCCGTGGGGGAGTGGGGGGGGGGGGGTAATTGGCCCTGGCTCTTCTACCCCTGGAGTACCTAGTTTGATCCTGGGTTGGGAATCTTCTGAAAGGACTGTGTGCTTTAGAAACCTGGCATTGGGGCAGAGAGGCACCCAAGCAGAACGTGAATGCCGGCCCGGGGAGCAGCTGCAGAGAACACACTTGTCATAAATCTCATGAATGGGGGAGATAATAGAGCAGTCTTCCAAAGGGAACTGCAAAAGGCCAGTCCTTCCCCATCTCCAGACATCTGAGGCAGGGAGGATCCTCAATTTAAAGTGATAGGGTTTTTATTTATGTTTTAATTCTAAACTGAGACTGAGATAGCTATAAACAGAAACACAGATGAAGATTTTTGAAGTTCTTGTCTGTCTTCATCAACTGTGCTTAGATTGAATCCCTTGTACTTTCTTTCTATTCCCTAGTAGCTCTGAAAGGACCTAGAGGATTTGATTAAACCCTGGCGACTGAGACCTGACCCCATCGCTGAGTTTCTGAAAGCATGGGTCTCTGGTAGGGTACAAGAATTTGAATGTCTAGTAAATTTCCAGGTGCCTCAGATGTAGATTGCCTTTGAGATCCACTGTCCTAGAAGATCCATTTTATCTAATGCCTTAATTTCTCTTTCTATGCATCCAGAAAGGTACCAGATAAATTTGCTTCTCTTATGAAGATTCGAGGAAAATTTCACAGAATACAGGGTATTTTCAGTATTCTTTGGTATTAAGCTGAGAAACTCTGTCAGAAAAAGCCACCTTAAGGTGTCCCTACAACAGCATACATGGTGACCCCATACTTCTGAATTCTTATCACTTGCTACAATACTCACAGCCATGTGACTTCTCACATAACCTCAGAAGGCAATGGCCAATTCAGAAGGGACAAGCTGTGTGTGTCATTGTCCCTGAAAAAAAAAAAAAAAAAAAAGTGGAGACAGTTCACAGACAAGCTGGCCAGAGACTGTCTTTTTAAAAGCGAGAGGTCTTCACTTGAACCACTCACCCCAATTTGAAAAAAAAAGTGACTCAAAGAAATATTTTTGCTTACAGGAGACAAATACCAGCTCATTAAAGTCTGAGAACACACACAACATGTGTGCCAAGTGACAGGCGGATAATATTTAATTATCACCACCAAGGCAGAGGTGTGAGCTCTAGTTCATCACAGCCAGGGGTAGGAGAGAGAGTATGTAGATTTCCTCTCCAAGTGGGAACGGCAAGGTGAGGAGGCATCGTTAGACTGTCTGGCCTGGAGAGCCCGTACTCACTCCCTGGAGGCCCCTGTGTCACCCAGGACTTCGAAGCAGGACACCCAGCTTCTATGTGCTAAATGCCCAAAGTCCATCATTTCCAGCCTGCCCGGGAGTCTGCCTGAAGCTCCTGTAAGATAGATCAAGTGTCCTATCTACTTGGCACACAGGCGACAGGGCCGTCCTGACAAGGCAGGGTCATGACCTCATCAGGCTGCTGTTGGAGGGGCAGAAGAATACCCTTCCTGTGCTAAACGCACCCCGCACCCCGTTACCTTGTACCACTGTCCTCCTCAGGACTGCACAGGAGAACCGTCATCTCTCCATTCTCTTTCACACAGCATGAGATGGCCTTCTGCCCTTCCTCCTTCGCTCCTGTGGTGTCTGCGGAGGTGACACTGTGGCATCGCAGTAATGCAGCTTCCACCTCTTCAGAATTAGCCTGTGTTAGCTCAGCTCAGCAAGTCACTTCTGAAAGTCTCAATTTTCTTGTCTGTAAAAATGGGTGTGACTGTGTCAACTCCACGAGCTAGTAGGAAGTTTAAGTGAGCAGATGCATGTTACATGTTTTGCAGAGGCTTAGTTTGTAAAATGCACAGACAGGTTGGCTGGTGCTGGCCTTAATAGTGTTGCTATTAATGTGACTTTCTAGAAGGGAGACAATCATATAACAGAATCCAACCAATGGCTTTCCCAGTGCATAGAGCTATGAAGAATCTAACCTGTCTCATTAAACTTCAGTGCTGTGGAGAGCCCCATAGAGACCTTGAAAGTCAGGTTTCTTGGTCCCTGCCTTTTGAGTCTCGTTGAAGTCAGGTTTCCAATGCAGCAGTCTACATGCTTACCAAGCACCCCAGAGAGTATTCTACAAACCACATTTTGGGGGAAAACATTTTTAAATGATGCTTCCTCCTGGGGTGGCTAGCCCAGGCCTATGCCATAGTACCTATCCCCAGATCCCTACCCTCTTTAATTCCCAGAGCACGTGAGGAGTGAAATGAGGAGAGAGAAACATTATTTCAGGAAGAAACAAATAATTCGGAGAAAAAGCATAAACGATTTCAGCTCTAGTGACTAACGGGAATGTGACCAGATTTTTCTTCTCCTCTTGTTTTCACTATAGCAGATTCATTGTAACGTTTCCATATGTGTGTATCATATGCTTTACCCGTCTTCCTCCCTGTCACCTTCCTGGGCTCCAAACACACACCCCACACCCACCACTTCTACCAAGTGTGTTTCAAAAATACTTTCCATCGCTAGTTGGGACAGTGAATGATGTTTGTTCCAAAGTTTAAAAAGCCCTTAACTCTGTGTTGTGAGTGACTCCATCCATCCATCCTTCCATCCACATGCCTCATCTACTCATCTATTCATCCATCCCTCCAACCATCCAACCTCTGTTAACTTATCCATTCATGGTTTAACAAACCTTTTGAGTCTACCGAACATTCAACAGTACAAACAGGCTTCTGGAAAACGTTAGAACCGTCATGACATGTGTCACAGAGAACTCACTCTCCATCTGAAAAGATGGGCTGTACAGAGGTTGTTATTGTTTTGATGATCCGGAGCATAAGATGTAACAAAGGGAGAGTACCTTGGGAGGAACAAAGAGAAAGGACTGTCATGGAGTGTGACGTTCACGGGATGAGAGAAGACACATCTCAAAGTTAAGCCCAGAGTTTTCATCCTGTCCCCGGGGGGATCCTCAAAGTCACAGGGTAGAATGAGGCACGGTAGAGCTCTTCAGTCCACCAGCAGCATCTTCATTTCTCTTTATAAATTAAATACGACTCCGCTTTCCCTTCAGAATGCTGTTTCCTACTAGGCCTCCACTGGCAAGGTTTGGTTCCTTGTTTTGCTCCAAAGGAGGCCGCCTTGGGTTAAGAGATGTGGATGCTGGCCTGAGCTCTGGGCATGCCATCCAAGGCACTCTAGCCAGATCTAAATGAGGAGACATACCACTGGACTGCATCCAGAACCCTTGAAACAGATGAAATCTGCCCCATGCCCACAGCTCCTTCACCCTCCTTCCCATCCCCTCACCATCCAAAGTGGTTTGACTGGATTCAAGGATATAATTTGGGCATTTATCTCACTTGTTAATTAATACCTCACCTTGTCTGTGCATTTAGCAGAGCCAAGCTAGGGACTTGAGAGAATCTGGAAGACATAATCATTAAACCTAAAGAGTCCAGCTTCTTCATCCAGTGAAAGGCAGTGTTTGGTAAATCCACTGCAAAATGCCTTGATGAGTATGTACACATATGTTAATGAATCGGTCAGGTTCCAAATGTTTCCAAAGTGCAACTTAGTTTTATTGATTGGGTTGGGTGAGGATTTTCCTCAAACTTCAAGGGCCTTGTGATAAATGTATCTGGAGGATTTATTATGCAGGATCCCAGTTTACTCCCAGATGGGAAAGCCATACTCCTAAAGTGTGGGAAGAGAACTTGGCCTGCAGGTCACCAGCAGCTGGCTTGGTGCTGGGACTGTAGGAGAAAGCAGAGTGAGTCCAGATGAGACAGTAGAGGAGCTCACAGGCACAGGTGTCCAAGATCCTTCCACATCTTTCCATTGAAGTAAAGTCTCCGGAAATATGGACATTTTGACTAGATAGTCAACTGATGGAAATTGCAGATTGAGATTTGCTCTTCTTTGATGCATGTAAGAATGATAACAACTAAGTGTGTCGGCACTGGGCTGGGTCTCCTATGTACTAGGATAATGAGAGAAGACACCAAGTATCTGGGTCTCTATGCTTCTAATCCCATGTCATGATCCTTTACCCTCCAACCCAGTAGCTAGGGGACACTTCCATTGTAAGTCAGATCCGTCATTCCCTCAGAGGCTTCTCACACAATTAGAATCAAAGCAAATGTTGACCTCGTCCTAGCTAGAGGGCTTCCTCGGTGTCCCCTGCTTGACTTCTGATCGTCCTTCCCCTACCCTCCCCACAAGCTCTGCCGCAGCCTTGCTGGTCACCCTTCTGATGCCCACGCCAGCTGTGCTGTGTCTACCACACGGGTCTTTGCTGGCTCAGGGCCCAAGTGTTCAAGCCAGGGTTTGTTTGTAATGGGCTTCTCCTCGTCCTTCAGCTCCTGGGTCAGGCAACCTTTGCCCTCCTCCTCCATCCCCCTAGCAGGAATGTCACACTCCTGGATATTCCTATGTAGATCTTTCTATTGGTGCTGGTTTGTCATACAGCCTGTAAGTTCTCTTTTTTTTTTTCTTTTTCCGGAGCTGAGGACCGAACCCAGGGCCTTGCGCTTGCTAGGCAAGCGCTCTACCACTGAGCTAAATCCCCAACCCCTGTAAGTTCTCTTTTACCATACGACAACCATCCTTCGCTGTCTCCTACGGACTAGTTTTACCCACTGTATGGATATCAAAATAAGAGGATGCTTAAGTCTTTTATATAAATTGGTGTAGCATTTACATATAACCTGCATAGGTCTTCCTGTGTGTTTAAATCATCTCTAGATTACCAATAATACCTGTTACCACGTGATGCTAGACGCATAACAGCTATACCGTGAATGACATTAAAGAATAGTGTGTACCTGTTCAATACAGAGGAAATTGTTTCCTCTGAATATGTCTTATTCATTTTTGGTTGAATGCATGAATGGAAAGCCCAAAGAGAGGGAGGGGTGACTGTATTTCCATTTTACAGAAACAAGTATGGGGACTCAAGAAAATAAGACTCGAAATAGGCCTTTCAGCCAACTTCTAGGATGTGCAACTTTCCATCTCCATCAAAGCCATGGTCTCATTCCTTCTAAAACACTACTAACATGTTTCCAGAAAGGAATAGAACAAGGGCAGAATCTGTATTAGAACTCAAGGGAAACAAAATTAACCCTTCAAAGACCAAACTTGCCCACTGAAAACCCTTTCCTAGTAAAATGGCTTGAACCGTCAATTTTCTTAAGACATTCAAAGTTCACGCATTTACCTAACATAGCACCTCCAGTCTTCCCTAATCAAGTCTTCTGTACTTTAAATGGTTAGTAAGTGTCTCTTAAGAGATTAGGTTTCTTTCACCTGATTAGATGACAAATCCAATATTCATCATAAAACTGCAATGAAGATGCCTAATCTGTGTAGTGCTAATCAGGGGACTGGACGGATGCTCGGTGGCTAAGAGTGCTTGCTGCTCCTGCAAAAGCCCCAGGACCCACGTTGAGAGACTCACAACCACCCATGACCCCAGCTGCAAGGGATCCAGCACCCTCTTCTGGCCTCCACAGCCACCTGCACTCATGTGCACCTCCCCACAGACACTTTTTTTAAAAATAATTTTTAATGCTAGTCATTTAAATCACTGGAGATTTCATTAAATCACAGATTAAACTAGTGGTCCAAGGGTAACACTTACGTCACTGAATTGACTCCTGGGAGTTTTGTCTTGGCCAGAGGCTCTACCTGATTCCAGTATGAAGCCCTGGCACCATTTTCATTAGTTCTGTGTTCCCCACAGTCTGGATCCACATCAGTGGTCTCCTATCAGAGGTAACTCTGCTCTCCAGGAAATCACTAGTGATGTCTGAAAGCATTCGTTAAGTGATGATGAATGAGAAGGTGACACCTAGGTTGCTGCTAGCCATCTTCATGTGTGGAAAGGCTGCCCACAAGTAGGAGTAACCCCGCCCAATGAGGAAATAACAGGGAAGCTGAGAAACATTTCCTCTCGAAGCACAGGTGCATGGGAAAGTCACTTAGTCCCAAAATAGGATATCCTTTGCCCTGACGTCAAAGTATATGACACCCAAGGTCTGAGAAGCATTAAACACTTCCCTGGTTTAGGCATGTGCTAAGACTTTACTGACGTGGCCCAAATTATCCATGGCCATACTTTGAAAGAGAAGTACAACAGCTTGTCCATGGTTCCAGGGTCACGGCGCAGCCCTGCCAAGGTCCAGAACACAGGTCAAGAGCCCTCCTCAGGTTAAAGGCTCCCCAGCATCTGAGTGCTGTGTCCATTGCTGGAGCAGGGCCGACCCAGGGGCTGGCGCAGCCTCAGTCCCACAGAAACACAAGTTCTGAGCGTGCTGAAAGCCCACCATCAGCTCTTTCCCCCGGTTAGGGATTTAGAATGCATTTTTTTTCCCACAAAGTGCTTATGCACTGGAATGCCAGGGGCGAGCGGGGGAAAGTGGAACAGTTGGACTCTAAATAGCGAGGCGTTCTCTGCAGCGCAGCAAGAGCAGCTGCCCAAGGCCTGTGCTCTTTTCTCTGCTTTTCCATCTTCTCAGCCAAGAGCTCTAGGGGATTGGAGAGAGGCCAGACCCGTGTAGCCAAATGTGAATCCAAAGACAATGACAAGGTTCCCCGGCCCTCTCTGCTTCAAGCTTCCCTTTCTCCTTACTCACAGGGACCAGCAAATCTTTCCAGGACAGTTCTCTCCTTTATCCCTCTCTTTAAGGAATGTCATTAGAAATCTGTCCCTCAACACCGCACCTCCCTACACAGGTTTCTGACATTCTGAGGTCATATACACTAAAGGATAGCCATTCATAGAGTCATGGGATATTTCCTCCATGGGTATTTGGGACTGCCAGGTACCAAATGGCTAAAATATGTAGTACTCCCGGGCATGGTAGTCCATGCCTGTAATCCCAGCACTTGAAATACTGCAGCTGGAGGATCTTGAGTTCAAGGTCATCCTAGGCTAGATGATGACATTCAGTCTCAAAGTAACTAAATTAAAGGAAAATAAAATACTTACTTTATTTAGTTTCTCATAGTCCACAGAAGCTACAAAATCCAGAGAAGCAAAGTAATTTCTTCAAGGACAAATAGGAAGCAGGGCAAACCAGAGTCCAAGGTTTCTAATCTGTTTTTTTCTCTTGCTGTGCAACCAGCCAAAGGATCCAGTGGCCCTGGGAAAGTAGGTATCTACCACTAACGTTTAAGCAGTGATCTACATCAGCCCCAGACCTAGGCTAGGATGAGTGACTGTATCTAACGCACTTGACAGTAAGTGTGTCCTTTAGCTGTGTCCCCAAGCCCATCTCTCTTTTTGCCTTCAGTACAACCCTGTTCAGATCACTGGTCATTGATGAAGCCAATAGCAAACAACAACCCCAATGCAGTCACACTCCATGTCAGAAAGACTCAGAATTCATTTGTGTATGCCCATACTCAATCTCTAGCCACATGAATGAATGAGACTCAGACTTAGCCTGCAAAGAGTCCATGGATTGATGGTGGTAAAATATCCATTAAATTCATCATTATATCACAATGTGTTAAGGGTCCACGACAGAAGAAATATCAAGGGGCTTTGAGTACTCAGCAGAAGGTCATCAGAGACTTCCAAAGTAGGTGAAACGCACATGGAGGTGAAGGCTTATAACGCCAGCATTTGGGAGGTGAAGGCAGAAATATCAAGAGTTCAAGGCTAGCCTTGGCTACAGAGTTCAAGGGTAGCCTGAGTACATGAGACCCTGTCTCAAAAAAAAAAAAAAAAACCGAATGTTTTTAAAGACTGTGGCAAAAAGATCACCAGAAGTTCAAGGTCATCCTGGGCTATATAGTGAGCTCCAGACTAGACTGGGCTAGAATGAAACCTTATCTCTAAATAAATAAATAAATAAATCTTAAATTGTAACAGACATTGGGAAATAAGATACAGAATGAGGGAAAAGCATTGTGGGTAAAGGGACTAGACACTGAAAGACCGAGAGGAGGGAGCACCTCCGAGGAGCCTGGGAGAGGAGGGAGCACCTCCGAGGAGCCTGGGGCCCTTCCAATAGAAGATGGAGGAGCTGTGGAAACAGGGCTGTGAGCAAGTCAGATGACGGTGTATGCCACAGGAGGATGGCGTCATGTGGAGCATTGTGTCATGTCTCAAGTCTTAGCTTTTGCATCCCTGCACCTTACGCTCTAAACTTACAGCCAGACCCTTCCTACAAACAGAAGATTATCTATCTGTTTGAGTCAATATACATTGGCCAAAAAGAAAGTATGGCCTTTTTTGTAGCCCTCCACTGCATGTGTGGGCATTCTATCCCCATGGGGAGAAGAGGCAGGCAGGCTGACAAAGAAGCGTTGGGATCAGAGAACCCCATGCTCACAGCTCAGTCCCCCATAAACAGTGTCGACTCAGGTCACTCCATCTCTCTGAGCCTCCATTTTGTCCTCTGTAAAATGGGCTAAGGGTGGCTACTACCTTAAAGGGTTTGGGAAGCCATTATTGAGTGAACTCGGGACGCACAGCAATGTGAGCCAGAGTCAGAACCATAGGACAAGACTCAGGAGTAGACGGTTAGGTCCCATCCCTAGAGTTTGGATCTCAGTGGATCCAGAGATTTGTCTTCCTCTTTCAGGAGGGTTGTAATAAAGGACAGGTGCGGGAAGAAGCCATCTTCTAACAAACAACACTGACATCATCTTCTGCCAACTGCCACAGTCTACTGAGGTGGCCCTGCCATTGGTCTCTGACACATGCCAACTACTATGCATGATGCTAGACATAGTCAACTGGCCCAGCCCCTCCAGTCTCTATCGCTAAGCACGGCACGTGAGTGTTTTTCACCTCTACCAACTTCTCCCAGATCATGCTACCAACTTCACTGGCCTATTTGGTTAGTCCTCTAGCTTCGGGTCCAGTCTACACAGTACCATAAGAAGAGTCCTCTTCATAGTGAAAGCACAGCACATCCTTGTTCAAGCCTCCTCATCTCCCATAGAATGCCAGGCGGGCTCCTGCAGCAGTTCCCAGCGCTGTGTGCGGGAGAGCTGCTGTTTCCCCTCTGGTCCCTTTCCTCCGCATCTTCTCCCCTCCATTCTGCCCTCACCTGCCTGCTAGATCCTCCAACTCTCAAATGCATTCCCACCCTGGGCTTTGCACATCTGTCTCCTCTTCCTAGAAGGCTCTTCCTCCAGATGTTTCTGTGACTGATGTCCTCGTGCCACTTAGGTTTTACCAAAATATCACTTCCTACCAGAAGCCCTCCCTGATGCCCCTCCCTTAACCAGTCCTCACCACCAACATCCTCTACTAGTTCCCATTGCCTCATTCCACGTCTTGAAGGCACTCTCACTTTCTCAGCATCTGGCATGCATCCCTTTGTTTACCATCTGCTTTGCCCCCCTGGAGTCTAGCTCATGCCCTCAAGTCCTGGTCTGTCATCATCAGCTCTGTGGCATGAACTGATAAACACTGGCCTCCACGAGAAGGCTATAAAACGGCTGCTTTTATTTAGTAGATTATTTAGGGATGAAAAAAAATTTCATGTTAGGATTAAAAAATATCGCTGCTTCAAGCAGTGATACCTTCATAAGCCCCACCCCTAACTAAGGAGCCATAGATAGTTGAGGGCGACTGGAGGAGAGAGAGTTTTCACTGGATGGCCCCACCCCCATTAGTATACGGGCAGAACAAATCAGAATCAGTGGGCTAATAAATAAATAAATGTCAAGGACACAAAGTTGGAAGGCAGTGGGGTGGATCTGAGAGGTGTTGGTGGAAAAGCTGGGGTAAATATGATCAAAATATACTATCTGCAGGTCCTGGGCATGTTTCTGTTGCTGTGATAAATGTCATCACAGAAAGAAACATGGAGAGGAAAGGATTTATTTTACTTTACAGGTCCCAGTCCATCACCTAGGGAAGTCAGGTAGGAACTCCAAGCAGGAACTTGAGGCAGGAACCTAGAGGCAGAGACCATGGAGGAATTGGTTTGCTCTCTGGAGCTTGTTCAGCTTGCTCTCTTAAACGACGTAGGACTATGTACCCAGGGGTGGCACCACCCTTCTGTATCAACAACCAATCAAGAAAATGCTCCCACAGACTTGCTACAATCAGTCTGATGGAGGCAATTCTTCAATTGAGATTCCCTCGTCTCAGGTGTCCCTAGTTCATATCAAGTTGAAAAAAAACTTTCACAGTGCATTAAGAAATTCTCCAATAATAATAATAATAATAATAATAATAATAATAATAATAATTGCTATCATTTTTTTTTTTTTGGTTTTTCGAGACAGGGTTTCTCTGTGTAGCTTTGCGCCTTTCCTGGAACTCACTTGGGAGACCAGGCTGGCCTCGAACTCACAGAGATCCGCCTGCCTCTGCCTCCCGAGTGCTGGGATTAAAGGCGTGTGCCACCACCGCCCGGCCTATGCTATCATTTTTAAAAGGCAGTAAACCTAAGTCATTTTATATCACTGAAGCCACTTTACTAATGCAAAAAAAAAAAATCCAAATGTAAGATTTGTTATTTCCTTTCAGTAAGACACTAGCACCTGGCTGGACTGTTCACTGCTCTTACCAATGTTGTTTTGTCCTATACAGTGACTTCCTAGGGGACACAAGCCCAATGTTAAGGTTGTTATAGTTTGTATGTAAAATGGTCCCCACGGGCTTGCTTATATGTTAAAGGCACGGTCCTCAGCTTCTGGCGTCAGTCACTGACTGACAGATGATTAGATTATGAGGGTTCTGCCTCCATCGATGGACCCATCCAATAATGGATTCATAACATGCTAGCATGATCAGGAGGTAGTGGCCTACTTGAAGGAAGTTGGTGCCTGTTTGAAGGCCACATTCTTAGGGACTGTCCTTTGTCACCAGCCCCTTCCTGTCTCCTCTCTGCTTTCCAGACACCCTGAGGTGAGGGATTTTCCTCTGTCATGCTCTCCTACCTCACCACAGGCCAATAACAGAGAAGCAAGCCTGTCATAGCTGAAACCATAGCCAAGATAAATCCTTCCTCCTTAGGTGGGTTTCAGTGGGTATTTTGCAGAGTGACAAAAAAATTGACTAGTGTACCCCAGAATTATCCATTAAAACAGGAAGAAACGCAGAAGTACTGAGGATAGCTTTGACTCTGACATCTCAGTATAGCTCACTGGGCAAGGTGTAGCATGGTAGGGAAGGCTGAGACAGGGCCCACTGAATCCCAGCCTTGCTTCCCACAGGCCTTCATCTCTCTCTGATTGGCTTTCTCCAGCTGTCAAGTGGGTGGGAACAACTGGTCACCATACATTAAAAGCTTTTGGTAAAAGGCTTAATCTTTTGTGACATCCTTGCCAAACTGGCACGATTATTAGTACCATTCTATAGATAAGAAACTGAGGCAATGACGTCAGAAGCCCAGGGCCACAGAGCTAATAGGCTGCAACCAATGTCTGCACACAGTCAGTCTGTGGGATGCATGTCACCTGTCTCCAGACCTCACAACCATAACCAGCTGTGTAACATTGGCTTGTGGAACCCACCCCACAGAGGAGACAGGAAGGCGAAATAAGTTCATCCTGAGAGTTCCGGGTCCAGTGCCTGGTGCACAGGAGTCTTTAGGAAGGGATCAGTTTCTAAATTAGTTCTCTCTACCGTCCCAATCAAGCCGAAAGCTTGTATGATAACCAAGTCCAATCCCTCCCCCCAGCCAGCAGTCAGAAGTGTGTTTATGCCCCAACAGTCTCAACTCTGAGACCCATCCTAGACACCATCGACATCCCCAGGTCTCCCTTCAGGCAGAAAGTAGCTGTTCCAGCTTGTTGCTCCACAGCATTGACTGTGACAGCCCCTGTTTTTCTGAAGGACCCAGCAGGTCACTGTCTGGCACCCCACCAGGCTGCTACCCCCTGCTGGGCCTAGGCTGCGTGGCCATCGGGCTCGTCTGTCTGACCTGTCAGCAGGCTCTGCAGAAAACTCAAGCTGATGAGGAGCAGGGCAGGGGAGGAGGGTGGCTATGAGAGGCCAGGAGGAGCAGGCGGAGGCGAGCACTTGGGGAAATGGGAGGCTGGGATCAGAGGCCCTGCTCTTTATGGCCAGTGTCTTTTGTAACAGTCAAGGGGTAGACAGCAGCAGCCAGGACACAAGTTCCCGTGGTGCAGCAAACATGGCTGCCGGCTAACAGGGGTGAGTATATGCTGGGTCGGGGTTCGTCTGCGGTGCTGAACTACTGATCAAATGAGATCGTTTCTAGCAGCCGCTTCTGGGTTAGAGGAAGTCAGCTAGCCAAGAGTGGAAAGAAGGAAGGGTACACCAAGGAAAGGGTAGGGGGACAGAAAAAGAGGGGAGGAGAGAAGGACAGAGATGAGAAGCTGAGGAGGTTTGCTGAAGCCTCAACATTCAGAGGGAAGGAACCCTGATGTGCTCTGACCCTCTCAGCCTCCCATAAGGATCAAGAGTAGAAGTTAAGAGGTGAAACCAGATGGCCAATGTGGGAATCACGCATCCATTAACTTACCAGTTTTGTGTACTTGGGAAGAACCCAATTGCTCTCTGAGCCTCGGTTTTTCCATCTGCAAAATGGAGATGGCGGCAGAACCCAGTTGTGAGGATCCTAAGAACCTATGTGAATGATCATGGCTGGATGAAGGATTCACGGTGTAGTGTGGGAAAACACAAAATCTTGAAGAGCTGCTGCAGGGCCAGCCCAGTGGTAGCCTACCAAGTCAGACTGTGAGCTGGATGTAAATGAAGATCTAGAGTAGAAGACTGACTAAATATTCCATAGCCCAATACAATATGTATTCGAGTTACTGGTCTTCCAATTGACTTAGTCGGGCCTTAGGTGTAAGGACTACAGGCAGGCTCAAAGCTTGGCTCAGTGGTCCAATAGCCCCCAGGAAAGGAGGGGTGTTTAATGAGAAGCATAGCCTCAAATAGCAGCCCTATGTAAGACTTGGCTTCAGAGAGCAGCAGACCCTGTTCGAATACCGCCTAGCCACTTCAGCAAGTCATCTAATCTGTGTCTCAGTCTCTTGCTCTGCCACTGCAAATGACAGCCCTGATGCCTGGGGTCCCGGGGCCTCACAGGGGGATATATGAAAACTACATTGCACAGCCCCTGACACCTTGGAAGTTCTTTTAGCCATACTAATGCAGTTTGTGTTGGGCCTGGTCACTGATGGCCTCTACCCTCTGCAAAGTCAAGAGGGGACAAGGATGCTGCTTGTTACGTGGAGGACAAGGAGGTTTGGTTGGCCCTTCTAAGAACAGGGCCCCTCTCCTGGCAGAATGCCTTCAGATGCTCTTAGGCTATATGGCAGAGACTTATCTGGACCAAATGGATCCTCCATCATGAAGGACATCCACCGAACTGCGGCATTACAGTTGTGTGTATTTACATTTCAAGGGTTCTGAGAAGTTCTGCTGTGAGAACTTAATTTCATATCGTTTAACTGATGTCTCTTAGTTGTACTCAAACATAGATTCCCCTGCCCACCACCTCCATTTCTGTGTTTCAGGAAACCCCTGATAATATCCTACAGGAGACGCAGATTGGAAAAGCTGGCATAGTCCCCCAGGACTGTGTGTACTTCTTTAGATGTCTAAAAGGGCCTTTGCAGTAATTCAGGGCAAGGATTCTTAAACTTTGAGAAGCAAAGGAACACCTAGGGGCCTCCCTTAAAATACAGATTCCTGGTCTCCATCTCAATGATTCTGTAGGTCTATGGTAACATCAGGAATGCAAATACCTGTTCTCCGGGCCAGGTAACAAAGTATGTGAGCAAGGCTGCTTTAGATTGTGGATACTGGAAACTCAGTGCTCAGAACAAACATCCCCATCACCAGAGAACTTATAAATAATAAAGGTTCTCAAGCCCCACCTGGAGTCCCAAACAGATTTTGTGGGGTGTTTTTGTGTTTTGTTAGGGGGGAAAGTATTTAGAGTTTGGTAAAGAAGGTTCACCAAAATAAATGAAGCGGGTGAATATTAAGGATTTGGTGGGAAAATACCCTCCAGGCATGGCTAGAGACGTGGCGAAGAGAGGTCCCACCCGAATCACACCCTTGCGGTGGACAACAGAACCCTGTGGCTCTCCTCGATGACTCTGCTCTCTCTTCCCCACATCCCTCCCCCAGAACAGGAAAGCTGGCAAAGCAGCTTGCAGAGGGGCTTCCGCTCTGCCAGATCTCTGGTCGAGCCTGACTGATCTTCCATTGCTAAGTCATAAGAAAAGCGGAAGGTGCTCTGGGGCAAGGCTCTCTGGCCCCGGAACTCAGAGACTGACACAAAGAATTGGCATGAAGTAAGAGGAAAACCTCCAACAGGCCTTCCAGGAGTGCAAATGTGGTCCTCCTCCTCGCAATATTTAAGAATGGCCGTGCTCCACGGAGGGAGAGCAGGCCGCCTGAGGAACGACGGTCCGTCAGGCAGCCAGGGTATTAATGTCAGGTGAAACCTTCCAAATGAGCACCCTGTCAGCCAATCTATTGCTTTCAGAGGTTGGCAAGGCGGGAGACCTAACACAGGCAATGAAGAACTAATCTCATACTGCCGGGTTAAATCAAGTCAGCCTTGACCGCACCTTTCACTTCTTAGTTACATCAAGCCAGAATACTTTCAATTATCCCTCACTTCCAACTTGTCAGCAGGCATAGGGGAAAATGCAAATGGAGCAATACCTTTCTATGGCGGAGAGCAGGAAATAGCATTAAGAAGCATCATTCATTGAGCTGTGTGTCCGTCTTCATGTGGGCCCCACCCCACATATATATAGTTCTCTGCATGTCAAGGTAGTGGGTAATCTTAGCGAAAGTCCATCCTGTAGATTGGGAAAGTGAGTTCACTTGCCCAGGGAATGAGAGACCTGCTTTGAAAGCCAGAATGTTCTAATTCTAAGGTCTATGCATGTCTATTTGCCTTTTGTTTAACTGGGCCATGAGTCAGTGTCACCATGAACAAGTTGGGGAAAAGCTAGGTACCGCATCTTTGTGTGTCCTGTGCTTTGGAGAACCAGCATGTTACCTGGTGGGACCACCCTATGTAAATTCCCTGTCTCCCATCAGGGTACCTTTGAAATGTCTACCATCCTTTACCCACTCTTTACCCATGCAGAGTCAACCAGATACCAAGAGTTAATCTGGAATATAGCAGAGTCTTAGCCCCAACTCCAGGAGTCCCAAGAGGGTGGACCAGGCCCCACATCCCAATATACCAATTAAGGAGACAGTTCATGGTGAATGATGGATAAAGGAACCAATCAGTGTGGCACAAGCTATAGATAAAGGTTTTCCACAACACAGCTCTGCCTTTGAGGCACCTACGTGAGCCTTAGGCTTAAACAGGGGCAGAACTGAGGTGGAAGTGAGGATCATACATAATCACACAGTCTTTGTCCAAGTGTGTTCTGGGTGATTGTCATTTCCGTTCAGGGTAATTAAAGGAAGTTGTCTTTGTCATCCCTTGAGGGGAGCAATATGGTCCCCATAAAATGATCACGCCTTCCCCAGGAGACAAGCTCACCATCACAGATAATTACCCATCATCGAGGGGTGGCTTGTCAGCGCACCAATGTGTACACAAAATTTCCACGCCTTGTAACACAGATGTTCCTCTGTCAGTCTTGTTGCTTCTGGTTTCCAGTGTGGCTGCAGGTTCAGGTATGTTTTGGGGAGTCTGAAACCCCTAAAGCTGACAAGATGCCTAACAGGGGATTTTTGTTCAGCCTTTGCTTGGCTTTGTGAGCTCCAGTGAGACACTGAGGCTTTTCAGCAAGTTTCTCATTGTCTGATGTATACAACCTCAGCGCATCATCTGAGGGCCGACTGGCCAGCCCCAGCTCCAAAGAGCCACAGACAGCCTCTGCTGGTGGGAGCAGTATTCCCTTTGCAGTCTCATAGAGATTGAGTTGCCTCAACCCCGTTCACTGTTACTAGGCGATTGCCTGTGTTAACAGAGGACCGGTCAAAGTATACTTGTTGGGGGTCCCGTGTACTTTAGGAGGATACTGCCAGAGCTCAACCTATCTTGCAAGACAAAATCCACTCCACGGCTGCCATCTCCCTAAAAGCCCCCCCGGGCGGGGGGGGGGGGGGGGCTTGCCGACCAGACACTCCACCCCTCTCCTCCTTCATTGCCATCGCGGAACAGAGCACCAAATTCCTTGGCCCTACTGAATGTCTCTGGCCTTCTTCTCTGCTCCGTTAGCTTTCCTGTCACCTCCCCATCATCAGTCCTAAGACGTCCTGGGTTTGTCACCTGCACTAGCTGCATTTTTCTTGAGGGAAATGAAAAACTGGTAAATACCAATGTCCCTGTGGGTAAACAAACCACGGCTGCCCAGAAAACCCAAGAAAGTTAAAGAAAGAAAGGAAGAGAGAGAGAGAGAGAGAGAGAGAGAGAGAGAGAGAGAGAGAGAAAGAAAGAAAGAAAGAAAGAAAGAAAGAAAGAAAGAAAGAAAGAAAGAAAGAAAGAAAAAAAGAGAAAGAAAGAAAGATGGAAGAAAGAAAGATGGAAGAAAGGAAAGAAATAGAGCAATGATTCAGACGCCCTTAGCCTGTGAGTGGGTGCTCCCACTCTCCTAAGCCTCCTGAGTGTCTCATCTCAGCTGATCTCCCACTATTCCTGTTCAGTACCGTTATTGTTAGCCACCACTTGCTGAAATTGCCTGTCTAGCTAGTTGGCCGAGACGAGAAGCAAAAATGTGTAGAGTGCCCAGAAAGTTCCCCTGGGCTTTTCCCCAGCCAATACCTCCTGGTAGAGGAAACTATAATTTTTAACCTATTGTAATTGATTGTGTCTGTTCTTGAGTACCCTGTTAATGGATCGGTATGTACTCTTCAAAGCCCATGGTTTTAACCAACCCTCTACTTAGCCTGCAGGCCCAATGAATAGGGTAGAAAGACTGATGAGTGATAGTGCATCCTTTTGACGTGTCCTTTCAAACCACAGTCTGGAAAAAGTGGGTTTCAGTGTGAAAAGCTGAGCTCTAAAAAAATAATTACATGTATTTATTTTGTATGTGTGTGTGCCTGTGTGGCAATTAGAGGCCAGCATATGGAGACTGGTTCACTCCTTCTGCCACATGGGTCCTGGGAATCAAACTCAGGTCGTCAGGATGGTAGCAAGTGCCTTTATCCACTAAGCCACTTGGCCCATCAAAAATCTGCACCTTTCACCAGGCTCTAAACCAGCGCTGCATATAGACATTCATAGAGTAGCCATGGCACCTGCCCTAAATCACTGAGGTCACTTTGTGCTACCCTGTGACAAAACAAACCTGAGGAAAGTAAACACAGGTGTCCCTCTAAGCCTTTAAAGCTTAGGGAAGCCACATAGTTCATGGAGGTCAAAGACGAAGTCACGTGCATAGCAAGACACAAGACGCCACCAAACTGAACAAAACGCCAGACTCTCCCAAAGTTTACAAAGCTCAAAGAAGAAAACACGTGAAATAAGCATCCTCACATCCTAGAGCCCTTCACTTTAAAAGGCTAAAGTCAAAGATGCAGGCAGCCTTTTGGGGGCAAAAAGATGCAGGCAGCCTTTTGGGGGCAAAAAGATGCACTACATGTTTTACCAACTCTGCAATGCCCCAATGTTGACTATGACTGCTCCCCTGTGTGCATGGGGCCTCCTGCCACCAACCAGAGCTCATCTTTACTGGTAAGCGTTCACTAAGTTAGAGCTGAAGTCTCTAGAGCATGCAAGCGCCCCTTTCAGAATCCAGCAGAACAAAGTAGATAGGGACTGGAGATGGCTGACACAAGCCTATAGCCATCCCAGAAGGTATGTGTCAACTCAACGTGATGGTTTGACTCTCACAGGTGAATGCCGGGGGAGTGTCTTGGCAGCCCGGTTCTAGGAATAAATTCCCAGGCACTTTGTTTCTCATGTTCACATTTTCAGATGCCCGTGTCAACCAGCCCAATTCTTTCCCAACTGGAGCGGTAGACAGGCCTTCAGAAGTGATTAAGTCTCTCGTGTTTCCCTGGATGACTAGCCAAGTACCTTGTCTACTGACTTCCTTTAGTAGGGAAGCATCTCTTTCCAGTAATGGAAATGCTATTATTGGCTGCCTTTTCCTGCTTCTTAGCCGCTTGACTGAGACTGACTCAGCCTTCCAAGCTTCAGTTTCTTCCTCTGTAGGATGATGATGGTGGTGACAGTTCCATCTCTGAGCACTCACGGTACCAGGTACTGCTCCAAGTGCCACCAGTCGTACCTCAGTATACGTAGGGGGTTTACTCCAGGACCCCACAGATACCAAATCCCCGATACTTAGATTCCTTATAGAAAAAGTGTAGTGTCTCCATGGTAACCTCTTCACATCTTCCTGAATCCTGTTCAAGGGTGCCCAGCCTTTGGACACTGCCATGTCACACAATTTACAAAGTTCATCTTTGATAGCTTGGCAATCAAGTCATAAAAATTTTTAAGTAAATTTATGACTTTGTGTTGGGCCACATTCAGAGCTCTCCCCACCTACATACAACTCACAGGGCAGAGGTTAGACAGGCCTTCCAGAACCTTCTCTAGGTAACATCTGCTACAACGTAAATGCTGTACAAAGAGTAATGTGCTGTATTGTCTAGTGAACAGGAAATTATCTATATGTGCCCAGTACTGATGTAGCCACCATAGGCTTGCCTTCATTTTCTATCTGAGTTTAGTTGGAGGCACAGACAGACTTGGACACCAGATCCTGAGGGCTGAGAATTCCCTTTCTCACGTCGTCACTGTCATCTCCACTTGGTACACGAGGGAGAGGAGAGACCCGGAGTCCACAGCCTCTGAACAGTAGCCAGTCCGAGACTCAGACTCCAGTTCCCAGGCTGAAGTGTCAGGGTTGCAGAACTCTTCTTTGCAAAGTTGCTGTGAAGATTCAAATTTTTAAAATATGAAAATGCTGCTTCCTCTGTGACACCTATTTTCACTGTTCATCACTCCTAACCTGTCACTATTTGGAACTTAGCAAGCTTGCCTGATTTTAACCAGCCCAGGGCCCATCCTAATGAATGACTCTATGTATAAAGGAGTATCACTTTCATTACTTTTCCTATCTAGTTTTTACAAACAGAATGAACTTCTGTTTATGGTGATACCTATAGTTCACTAACTGTGTACTTTATGATAAAAAGATATTCTATACATCAAGTCAGTTATTCCCTATCTCATAACCCTGAAGCATATATAATATGATAACTCAGTTGTTGTTGTTGTTGTTGTTGTTGTTGTTGTTGTTGTTGTTGTTGTTTAAGTGAGGATCTGGAACTTGCTATGTAGACCAGGCTAACCTCAAACTCACAGAGATCTGCCTGCCTCTGCCTCCTGAGTGCTGAGACTAAAGGCATATGCCACCGTGCCCAGCCTAATAATTCAGCTTTAAAGGCAAGCAGACTGATGTTCAATAAAGTTGTTCATCTTCCCAAGCTTGCACGGTGAGGACAAGGCCAAGGAAGATGAAATTGAGTCCACGCAGCAGGTTCTTACCTCAACTCTGTGTGAGGTGTGTGGTTTTCTCTGTTAGCACTTCTAATCAAAAGAATTCACTTCATATTACTAGATTGTCATAGAAGATTATCTCTTCATCAAAAGTGATGCTTTAAAAAAAATTAAGCTCAGTGTGGTTGCATACAATCACAGTCCCAGTACTTGAGAGGTGGAAGCAGGAGAATCAGGAGTTCAAGGTCATCCTCAGCTACATGCACAGTGAATTCTAGACCAGCTTGGGTTAGACGTGAGGTCCTATATTAAAACAACAGTAATAGAAAAGTGATTTTCTTAAGAGCCTTGGTGTGACTGGAATTAGTTAAATTAATATTAAAATATAAATGAATAAATAGTCTCAATCTTGTTCCCAGAAAGATTCTTCACACCCACATTTTCCTGAAAATGCCAGTCCAATTATCATATGATATATGTGCATAGAAAAATCAGCCAGAACTGTGACTTGGCCTCAGTTCTGACAGAAAGCACCTAGAATGGGCTCCAAGGCCACGTTTCACAGAGTGAACTGAAGCAGATGAGGGCATATGAGCAGATGTGTCAACACTGTGGGCCACCGGGAAGTCTCACTTGCTGAGTCAGAATGAAGCTCCTGTGGAGGGGTCGCTGCCAACCTCTCCCACCAGCATCCCTACCCTCCACAGGAAGAAAAAAAAATGCAGCCAAACAAATAAGTAGGTATATAAATAAATAAAGAAATGGGACAGTGTCATCAGAGGGCCTGCGGCTTCCCGCCCTGCTGGATGGAGATGTCCTGGCCTCTCGGGTCCTGAACCGGCAATGCAGAGTGGTTTGATTGCCTGCTTGATTGTTTGCAAGATAACTGCAAGATTGTCAGTGACAGAGTAATTTACTGAAGATTGCAATGTCAGACTCCATCCAAGGGGCTTGCTAGCATAAAGAGGCGATTCTCGTGACTGACAGGCCACTGGGAGACTGGAGGGCCAATTTAAAGTTCACGGTGTCGTTGGAAAGTGTTGGGGGCAGCAGCCAGTGATCACACAGCATGAGGAGGTCATTACAGGCATGGCGTATACTGCTGCCCTAATAACACCCACACCCCAAATGCTGCCACTGAGGCAGAGAAATGTCAATATGTGGGAGGGGATCATTTATATCTCTTTTCTTTTCTTCTCTTTGTATCTGTCTTCTGCTTTGCTGGTGTGTTAGTCTCTTGCCAGACTGGACCCTCAGATTAAGGAGAAAAAAAAGTATCAACAAAACAAGGAGGAAATTGAAGGTAGTGGCAGGTCCAGAAAGAGGGACAGCCTGCCAGTGGGGGGACAGAATGCTTGGTGCTTAATAGGAAAACGGTCTCCGGGTGTTATTTGAGCCCGACGCATACTCATCCTCTAGCTGGTAATATGGGGTGGGTAGCAAATGGACTGGAGGAGGAAGAAACCCTTCCTAGCAGTAGAAGGGCAAGGCCACCAGAGATGGATGGGGCTCCTAATGGGAAGAGGCCAGCGACCTTAAAAGAAATCTATAGTGCTAACAACAGTGGGTTCTTCTCACCTGAGAAGCATCTCGGCTGCTGAATAGAAGTGTGGATCTCAGCGGGTTATTTTTAAAACCTGAAGCAGGTGCTCTGTGTAGATTCCCTCTGTCTAGTGCGGCCGTCCACGGACGTGATGTTCACGGCAGAATTCAATGCAATTATTTTTTTCTTCCCCTTTTCTTCCTTGTTCTGCCAATGGCCCTTGAATCCAGATTGAGCAATCGGACCGTGGATCCAGGGCTATGTTCCTGGATCAGCCCGCTGCCAAGATGCTGTTCATCCTTCAGCACTGCTCCTGGGGCCTCAGCTTTCCTGGACTCTGGGAGCCTCACATTCAGCCAGCACACAGGGCTGAGCTACTCAGACCCTTGGTTTCCAAAGTCCCTCAATTTACACCACACCTGCCTGCCCACCCTCCTGTCTGCATTTCTAGGAAATTTTGTAAATCCAAGTGTGTTACGGGGCACACCAGCAGCATTTACCCACGTGGAAAATGAGAGGCTACTTTCAGTAATTTAAAGTCGAACAAAACACACAACCTCCTAATTTGTTTGTTTGCTAAAAAGAAAGTAATGCATTAAAATAATTGTACATTAATTGCTAAATTACTGAGGAACTTTGGTGAAATTACATATTTCAATTTCATTAGTGGAACCAAAGGGAAAGGGGTGCCAAAAAAATTACATTGTTGTAGATTTGAAGCCCACAGCCAGGACTCTGATTCAGCAGTCTTGGACAAGTGTTTGTCATGGCATAGTCCAGAACTGGAGAGCACACTTTTATAATGCTAATTATTTCCCCCTCCCCGCCCCCCCCCCCCAAAAAATGCTTTGCTATCAAATTCAGGAGGCATCAGCTACATTATTCTCAAGCTCTTCTACCACGTGCTCAGTCAAAAACCTCATTCTGATAGGGAATTCCGAAGAGTAAATCTTGCCCTGACATTCTAGTCTTCGGCCCTCTCTACATGTGGAGAATGGAAACAGTCATCCCCTCGTTCAACGAGCAATCGTTGAGGGTCCTGTTCTGTGCTGGACACTGAGAGAGACATACATGGAGAGTTAATAAGGCCTTGTTCATCTTTCACCGAATTCTTTTCTAGATATGGAGGCAAGCATAAAGATGTAATTAATTCCCCTACGAGGAAGTTAGTGTCAACAACAATGGTTTCTAAAATGTATTGTGCATTAGAATCACCTGAGAATCATGACGGATGTGCAGATTCCAGAACCTGCTCCTGGAGGCTGCCCATGGGGAGGCCTGAGCAGGTCCTTGATTCTGTCTGTGGACATCTAAATGTAAGTCATTCCTTCAGGACCCGAGATGCACAGGGCAGGAGCTCCTAGCAAAGTCAATCACTTTGTGCTAAGAAAAAAAAAAAAAAAAAAAAAAAAAAAAAACCACCATAGTGGGTGTGACTTACACAGTTCACACCTGTTTCTCATGGTTGAGACTGGGAAGTTCAAAGCCAAGGCCCTGGGGAACTGAGTGTCAGATGATGGCCTGATTCCTTCTCAGTGTCCTCAGAGGGCAGAAAGGGGGCCGGAAGACTCCCTCAGGTACCCGTTACAGAAGTACTAACTCACCCACGAGAGCTTTAAGAGCTCAGTTCCTTCCTAAAGGCCCTTCTCAGTGTGGTTTAGAACGTCAGCATGTAAATGGGGGATGTGAGACACAATGCATAATGCTAAACCTAGCCAGTGGTACCACCAAGGGGGGCCTCCTGGGTAAAAAGAACACCCCTAAACTGGGCTTTAAACAGTGGGTTGTCCTGTCTGTCTCTCCCTTCCAGACAGGTGCTATGATTCTGTACCTACTGTTCCATTCCCAGCATGTGAACAGCACTCCAGTGTGGGGAGCGTGGCAGGTTAGTGAATAGGGGCAGCCCGGGAAAGTGGGTAAAAGCTTGGGAATCTAGAAGACAGAATGGAAGTGACTTCTTTTCCTGGTAGCCACACGATGCCATTTCCACACTTCCTTGAAGAGGTGACACTCACAGCACCTGGTTCTCCCCCATCTTGTCAACAGTCCTCCCCCAGGCTTAGGGGGAGGAGGGCTGGCATGGTTTCCTCCAAGGGAGGAAGATTGACAGCCTCCCACACTTTGGTTAGTGGATACCCAATCGGCACAGGCCCTTGGGAACAGTCTCTGGGCAATTTTTATGCTATGTTATTTCAAAGAAAAGTTCAGGGTTTTATTCCCAGTCACTCTAATAATATCTGCTTGTGGTAGTAAAAAGAATTTTAGGAAAATGCAATAAAGTAAAGAAAGAGGATCACACCAGAGAAACCACTGTTGATATTTTCAGCTGTTTCCTTCCGTCGTTTATTCTCTGTATGGGGGAAGCTGCAATTATACAAGGCTTGCTGTGCGAAACCTGCCAGTCTCGGGCCCATGGGAAGGTTTGATGGTAACAAACGTGTTAGCATCTCAGCATCTCCAAGTGGCTTGGTGCCATGCCATGCTCTGACCCTGGCTCTGTTTCTGCCCTTCCAGATGGCCTGGTGGATTGCCTGGACCCTGACTGCTGCCTGCAGTCAGCCTGTCAGAACAGCCTGCTCTGTCGGGGGTCCCGGGACCCCTTGGACATTATTCAGCAAGGCCAGACAGACTGGCCTGCAGTGAAGTCCTTCTATGATCGCATCAAGCTCTTGGCGGGCAAGGACAGCACCCACATCATTCCTGGAGACAACCCCTTCAATAGCAGGTAGGCACCCTTTTGTCCCTGCAGGCCACTGAGGTCCCCACTCCTTCCTCTGTTAGAGCAAAAGGAAGTTCTCTGTCTTTTTCCTGGGACCCATTTCCTGGAAACTGCCCCTGAGGCAACGTATTGACACGGGTCATTGAAGACACTTTCTTCACTCTGGTAGGGGTGCTAGACTAGAGTTGTGGTTGCTCTGCCGGAGTGGACCACCTTCAGCCCAGAACCTGATGATGACACCTGTTGATTCTGAGTTTCGAGATGATTTTTATGATCCATTCTTTTATGACATCTTTGTCATTATTTAAATCCCTTTTTTAATGCCTCTGAGAGAGGCTTTTGTTTGAGCGTTACTGAAATAGTTGATTCGATGGAGTGTTTTTGAAAGCTGTTATTAACTTGATAACATAACCTATCATTCATAGCATCTTAAAGTCGCAGTAATGCCAGTTATAGGAATTTATTGAGTACCTGGGGTGATGTTATGCATGTTGTCTCTGGGTTCACACAACCCCCATGAAGGATGCCCTCTAGTGCTCGAGGTACTGAGCCCGAGCATTTCTCTCCAAGTCCCCTTCTTCTTTCCAGTTCATTTTTGCTCTCAGTTGGGAATCTGGAGTTTGTGACTATTTGGGAGTCAGATTTTAAGTTTCTTTTGTAGTCAATTTGACCATCTATTCACACCAGAGGTCACTCCATCCCCTTCTGTCTTCTAGACACTGTGTCGATTGGGAGGGAAAGAAGGGGGCCAGCGGGACCGGGGTCTTAGCTGGCACACATGATTGACTCCCTGGCCAATCCAGATGTCCAGGCATATGCTACTGTGACGAAGGTTGGCATAGTCTTTTGGGGGGACACTCTACCCCATCTCTCTGCTCTTGCACATGAAAAAAAAATACAAACTACTGATTGGTTCCTCCTTCACCCAGCCTCAAGATTTTAGGAGCATGAGCAAGACAATGATGTCCCTTTCTAATACCCCCAACCTGTTGTCTTCCTTCTAACTCTTTATGGGTCTATTGTTGTTTGTTTCACCTTTCTTTTCCATTTAGTTTTTTACAGTTTTCGAATTTGTCTTATATTTGTATTGACATTGGGGAATGCCACAGCACACATGTGGTGGTCGGCAGACAACCTTATGGGAGCTGATTCTTTCCTTCCAACAGAGGGTCCTTGGGATCAAACTCAGGTAGCCTGGCTTAGTGAGCACCTTTACCTGCTGAGCTGTTTCAGCCAACCCTTATTTTATCTTTTATTGGCACATAATAATGGTGCATAGTTATGAGGTACCATGTGGTGTTTTGGTAAGTGCATACATTGCTTAATGATCAGAACAGGGAAATTGGAATAACTGTCACCTTAAATATTTATCATTTCTTTGTACTGAAACATTTAATATCTGTTTAACCCTTTGCAATATGCCTTGTGTTTTGGTCCACCTTTGCCACCCGACCCAACTGTGTACTAGAACACAGTATATGTTTCCTCTCTCTAACTGTAACACCCTCTGCCTCCCCTTGCTCTCCCAGCCTCTGTCCTCACTCAGCTAGACTCCAAAGTACCCATGGAAATAAAGTGTTCACACCACTTCCTCTTTGAGCACAGACCAGAACCCTAACTTCATAGGCGATTCTATTAGAAGTCACCTCACTGGACTTTAGGGAGAAGGCATCATCTGGGTAGGACCAAGTCCCCATCCCTCCTTTGAGAGCCTAGAAGGTTGGGATGGAGAAGGCTGGGTAGAGGCACGGTCAGTTCTGTAGCCCCACAGAAGCCTTCTGCAAAGCTACATAACCCCAGTTATTAGCAACTCTGCTCATTTATGTATTTATCTGTGGTTTTTCAAGACAGAGTCTCACTCTGTAACCCTGACTGGACCAGAAGGAAGGAAGCCCATGACTGCAGCCCAGACTAGCCATGAACTCACAGCAATCCTCCTGTCTCTACTGCCCAAGTGTTGGGATTACAGACATGCACCATGACATTGCCTTTGGCAATTCATTTGAATATGAGAGTTCTTCACAAGGTTACCTTAGGTCCTGATTTTACTAAACAGAAATCAGAAAAAATAAATGATAATATAGAAGAGATCATAATCCCAGTCTTCTTCTGTTTCCCCCTAAACTCCTAACTGAGTCATACAGGGGCACAATCTCATCTTCCTGATTAGCAAAATTAGCATGATACTATTATACAACATGTAGTAATGTTAGTATTTATTTTAAGAGAGGAATGCCTCAAAAAAGAGGGGAAGAAAGAAAAGAAAGAAGTAAGGCGGGCAGGCAGGCTAGGCATGTTGGCACATCCTTTAATCCCAGCACTCAGGAGGCAGAGGCAGGGAGATCTCTGTGAGTTCAAGGCCAGCCTGGTCTACAGAGTGAGTTCCATGGTAGCCAGGATTACATAGTGAAATGCTGCCCCCCCCCAAAAAAAAAGAAAAGAAGAAAGAGAGAAAGGAAAGAAAAGAAAAGAGAAAGAGAGAGTCAGGCACAAATCTCCGGCCAAAATGAAAGGTGTTTCCTACCTGTTAAATCTTAGCTCTGGCACAGTGCCTGTGAGTGTTTCCTTTCCATTATGAACACAATTCTCATGAAGACTTGTGACTGACTTGCACTCCACGAGAGCATTTTAGTGAGGTCCATGCAGCCTGCTTGCGCTGTAAACACTGCTAATCACCTCAGTCTTCCCATGCTCTTCCTGCTTAGCATTCCAGTGTCTATCCTCAGCCAGTCACTTACTGATACTCTCTTACGTTTTTTTTTCTTCCACTTCTGATACCATCTTAATGTTCCCACCATGAGATATCACTTCTGGGAGGCATCCTGAAGGAGGGCCAAAATACAGTGGAGTCGGCAGAGATTCCAAAACTATGTGGTAGTCTGAAACAGCGCACAGACCTGAGTGAAGGGAAGTCACTTTAGAGGAGGCTGTTTGGGAGCTTGATAAGGCAGCACTCTCTAATATCTCTGTGTGGATACATAATTCAGAAGGACAAAATAGTTCTCCAAGACCCGCGGTGGAGTTCAGTAAGCATGTGAAGCTCAGCACACTATCGTCTGACAAATAATGAAGGACAGAGTTAGGAATAAAGAAAAACTTAATTCAAGACTTCTACAAAGGCGGTCTCCTAGATAATGGTAGACAGAAATAACTAAGATGTTTCGGCTCCACCACTATAATTTATGGAGCAGACCTCACTATCTAGATAATGTGATAATTGTTACACATCAATAATCATAAATAGAAAGGCACCGATAGCATGTCTTCGCTGAGTCTTTTCTGCAAGTTGGCTGCCTAGAAACGCCAGGAAGCCAGCCACAATGGAGAAACGGAAAAACAGAGCAGGAGAAATCACGGGTAGTTGAGCCCATTTCTTTCCTTGTAGTGTTCCACCAAGCCTCATGCTGTAGGGTGGATTTAAAGGAAGTAGCAGTTGTAGGGGGACAGACGAAAGAAAACCCCGTGGTGGGACATGCACCCAATTTTGTCTTCACATCACGAGTGCTGTGTACCTTGTGATCATCAACATACACCCTGGATTTTAAAATAGTGTCCGGTGACGTCTGAAAGGAGTCTTAGCTGGACCTAAGAAAATTGGAATTGAACAAAAGGATTATTTTCATAAATTAGTTTTCCCCTTTCAAAAGACTCTAGCACTGTGGTTGGAACCAGCTAAAAGTGGGACTCATTTGTTAGGCAGCCAGTGGCAGACAATTAGAGCTGTCAGTGGAATGGTCTGAATACCCCCAGATCATCGAAGGATTGGAGCCGAACAGTAGGGGGTATTGCTAATAGAAAGAGGTGCTTGGAGACTGCATTCCCTCCAGTTGTCAGGACCTAGGATGGCAAAGAAAATGTGTTCCAAAACTCTGGGACAAGACTCTGGCAAAGAGGTCAGCTCAATTACCTAGTCCAGAAATTGGGAGAGTGCCCAAGAACCTAGGAGGCTCGAGAACTGCCTGCTTTCACCAAATCGCCCCCTGTCTCCAAGGCCAGTGGGACAGCTGAAAAAGTAGTGTAGTCAGCTAGGAGCTTAGTGCAAACATGGAGCTTCTGATGGTCCTGCTTCTTCATGAAGACAAGAGAATTCTGGGCGAGGAAACATGCATTTCTCCTACTTTGGGATTTGTTTACAATAAAGGTAGAGCGTCGCCAATGTGGAAAAATCCCAAATACTCCAAAATCCAACACTTATCACTTAGCAGCATGACACTTTACCTTTAGGGTAGTTTTATAAGATGTATATGAAACATACATGAATTGAATGTTTAGACTTGTGTCTGATCCCCAAGATAGCTCATTATGGATATGTAGATATTCCAAAATAGGAAAACAGAGGTAGGACTGGTCCTAAGTATCTCAGAAAAGAAAGTCAACCCATGTTGTAACTATCTTAGCTTTATAGGATTTCCCGGATATCTGGAAACTGTGATTCTGGGGAAAATTCTAATTACTGTTGTCTAGAGAGAGAAGAGTTTTACATAACACCCAAGCTAGACTGAGAGAGAGAGAGAGAGAGAGAGAGAGAGAGAGAGAGAGAGAGAGAGAGAGTTGGAATTTCAGCCACTCTTCTCCTAAGACAACAGGATTTTGATAGGAGGGAAATTTGTAATTGTATTCAATCCAGATTCCAAAATATCCCCACCCCACTGCACCCCACAAAATCTATAATATTCTCTTTTCCTACGACTCTTGTAAATTTTAAGAAATTTTGCTCTTTGGGGGTAGCAAACTATGGTGTACATGGTGGGGGCCTCATAGCAAACCTCTGTGTGTTCCTCTGCACTCCCTGACATCCCAGCCTCTAAGAGAAGAGTAGCATGGCCTTGCTCCAAAGCCAAATTAGGAAATGAGCAGCCAGATGGGGAAGCTCTCATCCAGGCATAATACTCTCTGTGCCAGGCCAAGGCTCACACGTGAGTGATGAGGAGCAGCCCGAAGCTCAAGCCAGATCAGAGCCAAATGACATCAGGCAATGGAGCAAGGCCAAAACTAAGGGAACGTGCCCAGGAGACTCCACTGCCCAGCCGGGGAACAGGCATCACTCCCGGGGACTGCGTCCCAGAGTGTCCGTGTTCTTGCGTTGAGATATCCCCTTTGCCCTCACCCCTCTCTGAGGTATGGCTGTGTGCAGCTAGCACTTAATGCTGAAGTTCTCCTCCCAGTCTAGGTACCAGGCAAGAATAAGGGAGCAGCCACAGCCGGGAAGAGGACGACGGCAAACCTCTTTTCTCTGTTTCTCTGCATGTGCCTCATACACCCATGTTTCTTTTTCCCTCTCAGCCTGGTTTCTCTGATCCGAGGCCAAGTAGTAACCACGGATGGGACTCCCTTGGTTGGTGTGAATGTGTCTTTTGTCAAATACCCAAAATATGGCTACACCATCACTCGCCAGGATGGCACGTAAGTAGCTCTGTGGGACCCGTACCTACCCAGAAACAAGTGTGCATGCAAAAAGAATGATAGCATTGTTGGCTTCGAACCGAGTAGTGTCTTCTAGTGCACTGGAGTGGCCACCTGCCCAGACCTCTAGGGAGGAGCCTCCCAAAGCCATGCCATAGCTGTGGGTATGACAAACTAACCAGAAAACAAACAGAAAAGCCAGTGCTCCAAGGTGGCTGGCAGCCACCACCCTCCTGTTTCCATGTCAGGTAACTGCCGATCCCTGTGTCCCGGGGGGTGGATAGGATTCTAGAGAAAGGAAGGAAGGTAGCTTTTAGAAGCTAACTCCTATTTTAAATCAAAGGCAGTGCAGGGTGACAGGAATCCACACGACACAGTGTCCTGCGGCGCTCCCCTCTGCTTTCATCTGCGGCTTTAAGAGTTGTGTTATTTTCGCTACAGTTTTGAGGGGGTGGGCTGTAATCAGAGAAGTCTAATTAAGTACATTTAGCAGTCACCCTGCTGTGTGAAGGAGGCGACCTTCCCCTATTATCTTCTGATTGGGAACACGCACCCGTTCAGTCCCCACCAAGATGAAAGCTCCGTGGCTTCCTTAATCCATCGGGCATCAAGTCAAAAGTTACAGAAAAAGAAAAGGCGTCCACAGAAAGGGGGAAACACCCACTCTGAATTGAACACACCACACACACACACACACACACACACACACACACACAAGAGAGAGAGATAGAAACTGTCACTGTAAATCTAATGCAAGTTTTTTCTGTAAAAATCAACTCAGGAAAATCATGGCTGCTTCATGGAAAAAGAACTGATTCTTCTGTCTCTTTGATAAAGAGTCTAGCCTTCTTTTCAATGTTTTAAGGTACTCATGAAGCCAGTTTTAAAAAGAAATTACCAGCTCACAGCTGCCCACCCTCATGTTCCCTCCACTGAAGCTCTAGGAGCCCAGTGACTCTCACACCCTCAGTGAACATGGTCCTCAGCATCCTAATAAACCCACCGTGGGATACCTGCAAGCTGAGCAACACAGGACTCAGTAGCATGACCCTGGCAGTGGCATGGCCTGCTGGGAATTGGAGCTCACTGATGCTGCCCTGAATTGCAAGAGAGTGTTGTGCTGTCCAGGAAATGATCACAATTCAAAAGCCACTGACTACTGAATGTGTCCTGTTTTCATGCCATTGAAAAATTGCAAAATAGTAAGTCAATCCATTACCAGTGTGAGGCCATCTGCATTCAATAGCTGTCTAGTGTCTCACACATGCATTCCAAATTCTCTGGAAGCACCAGGATAGCAAATGTGCCCTAGGCAGAAGGCCTTTGGCCCTTTTTTACCCTTAGAGACCAGCCTTTTTTTTTTTAATGCTCCTAATCTATAGCCCAGGCTGGCCTCAAATTTGTGATGATTAGGTTAGGGTTAGGAGTAATCTTGTACATGTACCACCACGCCTGCCTTGAAACCAGCATTCTTCCTTAGTGTTCGCTTTTTCGTTTGAGGAACTTTTATTTGCTTGCTTGTTTCAGACTGAGCTCTTGTGGTACTGGGGATCAACTGCCAGGCTTCATACGTGCTAGGCAAGTGTTCTACCACTGAACTATACCTCTAGCCCCTTCGGTTGGTTTTATTTTTGTGTGTTCTTGTTTTTGAGGCAGGCTCCTGTTGAATGGCTGAAGCTGGTATGGACCGGAAACTTTCATGCTGATTTTTTTTTATTTTCTTTTCTTTTGGTTTTTTAATACAGGAGATAGGGTTTCCAAGTTGTCCTGGAACTCACTTTGTAGACCAGGCTAGCACCAGGCTAGCCTTGAACTCACAGAGATCCACCTGCCTCTGCCTCCTGAGTGCTGGGATTAAAGGAATGTGCCTCCACTTCCTGGCTTCATGTTCATGGTTTTTTTTTATGCCAACAGGAACAGCTGGGAACAGTATTGTTTTCAGCCAGTTGGTGTTGATGGTGGTAGTGTTTTAGACAGGATCTCACTGTGTAGCCCAGGCTCGCCTCTAACTAGGAGTACTACTACCCCAGCTTGCCAACTACCAAGATTGCAGGTGTGCTTGAAAACTCTTGACTTCCGTGTGTATCAAATGCACAACTGTTTCCAGCATCATGAAGAGCCAGCAAACACATAAACAAATGAGCTGCAGGGTAAACAGTTGCTCTCTGCATGCTCCAATATGCACCTCAATATTCCTGCGTACCCTATTCATTTGTTATAGATCTACTCGAAATCACCAGACACGGAACCGAAGTAGGGTGAAACACACGGTGCGTGTATTTACATTGAATGTACTCTCACTGGGAGGTTACTGAGACACAAGCAGTAGAGATTCTGGAGTGAACAAGACAGAAACACCACTGCCCCCACACACTCGAGAGCCCAGGGGAGTGCAGCTTAAAGTTGGGGGGCGTCTCTCCACAAGCTACTTTGGCTTTACCTTAGCGGCAGTCCATCTCCATCTAGCTCTCGAGGTACAAACACGAATGTGGTTGAAGAAGCACTGCCTACGTTTTGGAGAGCCTCGCAGAGTTTGGTTGGCACCATGTGCTCCTGAGCCCTGCCCACCTCCTACGACTGTGACCACACTCCTGCTGAACATGTCGCTCAGCCTTAGTGCTGAATGCTTTATTCCAGGATCAGGTAGCATTTCTTGCAAAGCGCCAGATAGTGAATCACTTAGACTCTGCTGCCTGCCTGGCTTCTGTGGCCATGACTCAGCTTGCTCTGTCCTTGTGGCAGGAACACAGCCATGGAGGACACACATAAACAAATGTGTGCCAGTCATACATAATTACCAGTTCCCAAAACAGGTGGTAGGCTGGCTTTAGCTTACCCCTACCCTGAACTCATCAACATATTTCATTCTCTGTTACACTGTCCTGGTCAATCCCATCATCCCTGCTTCATAGGTGAATGGTGGGTGAATCTGATTGGCTCAAAGTGGGTTGGTAACTTGCCTCGAGCCACAAAAAAAAAAAAAAAAAAACTAGTAAGTTGCAGCCTAGCCCATCTACCCACCCAGCTCTGTCCCTCCCATGGCTTTTAAAGCAAGGAGGCTGAAGATAAGTCTACCCTTCTTTTTTTTTTTTTTTTTTTTTTTTTGGTTTTTTGAGACAGGGTTTCTCTGTGTAGCTTTGCGCCTTTCCTAGAACTCACTTGGTAGCACAGGCTGGCCTCGAACTCACAGAGATCCGCCTGCCTCTGCCTCCCAAGTGCTGGGATTAAAGGCGTGCACCACCACCGCCCGGCTTGAGACTACCCTTCTTAATCACCCTATCGACCCCTCTCCAGGTTTGATCTGATTGCCAATGGGGGTGCCGCCTTGACTCTGCACTTCGAGCGAGCTCCTTTCATGAGCCAGGAGCGCACAGTGTGGCTGCCGTGGAATAGCTTCTATGCCATGGACACCCTGGTGATGAAGACTGAGGAGAACTCCATTCCCAGCTGTGATCTCAGTGGCTTTGTCCGGCCCGATCCGATCATCATCTCCTCCCCTCTGTCCACCTTCTTCAGCGCTTCCCCTGCAGCAAACCCCATTGTGCCCGAGACCCAGGTAAAAGACAGGTACCAGAGCATGGGAAATGACCTCCGTATTTCCCAAACCAAGCCTTACTGGCCGACTTTCTCCCATCATCTCTGTCTCTCCAACTGTACCAGAAACTAATATTAAGATGTATTTATTTGATGTATATGGTGCTCTATCTGCATGTACACCTGCCTGCCAGAAGCTAGCGTCAGATCCCATTATAGACAGCTGTGAGCCACCATGCGGTTGCTGGGAATTGAACTCAGGACCTCTGGAAGACCAACCAGTGCTCTTAACCACTGAGGCATCTCTCTAGCCTCCCCCAGAAACTAATATTAAAAGGGAAAAACAAAATGTAGAATTTACAGGTGCTGTAGGTGACAGTTTGAATCCCTCCCGGACATTCCGAATGTTTGCGGATAGTCGCTCAAGACTTTGGCAGCCACGAGAGCTCTTAATAAGATAAAAACAACATACATATGTGCAACCCCCCTACAAATTGCTTTTTCTTCCTGTTAGTCACCGAGATACATGATAAGAGGTGCTTTAATGATCTACATCAGTGTTACGACAGAGGGCATATTACATTACTGCCTCCCTGTTGCTTTATACCGATTGTCAGTGAAAGTTGCAGGTTCATATAATTACAGCCCCTCAGTGGCCTCCTTGCATGCAGCTAGCAATAAAGCCTGCTGTTCTTATTTACATCTTTGCCAACAGTGTGGGGTGTTTTTGTTTTGTTTTGTTTTGTTTTTTGGGTTTTTTTTTGTTTTTTTGGATTTTTTGGTTTTTTTTGTTTTTGTTTTTGTTTCGTTTTGTTGTTTTTTTTTTCTTTTGAGAAACGCAACAGTGACCAAGAATAATTATTAATCCAAAACTCATAACCTCAGTCCCTTTACTCCATGGTGTAGGATGAGTTTGAGTTGGTTTTCTTTTCTTCTCTGTCAGCCATGAGAAGTGGCTCATGCACCCGCATAAGGTATGATGCCTCAGTGAGGGAGGCAACTCACGGCAGCGCTGGCTGGGAAACAGCTCACCTGCCAGGGTGTGTTTGACGTAGTAGATCAACCACATGTTTCCCCTCCAGGTTCTTCATGAAGAAATTGAGCTCCCAGGTTCCAATGTGAAGCTCCGATACCTCAGCTCCAGAACGGCAGGATACAAGTCACTGCTGAAGATCACCATGACCCAGTCCACGGTGCCCTTGAACCTCATCAGGGTTCACTTGATGGTTGCTGTCGAGGGGCATCTCTTCCAGAAGTCATTCCAGGCTTCTCCCAACCTGGCCTACACATTCATCTGGGACAAGACTGATGCCTATGGCCAAAGGGTATATGGGCTATCCGACGCTGTTGGTACGTGTTGGTCTCAACCGCTTTTTATTCAGGGCTTTGATTGTGTTTCTATATATTCTAAGCACTCTTCTAGTAAATAAGACACAGTGGTCAATAAGACAGACGAGATCTCTCTTCCAGGGGGATTACATTCCAGTGGAGGACAGCCAAGATAAGAAAGACTGACTGGATAAGGAGACATGAAGCCATGTTGAGTGTTAGTAATAAAGAAAATAAAAATAAATGGCACATAAATAAATTAAATTAAATTCATAAATATATTAAAAATAAATGAGTGGAGGGGCAGCCATGGATAAACAATCAGGGACACTCCTCATTAAAGTGGGGTTTAATTGAAGACTTGAATGAACAACAGGAACCGTGTGAGAATCAGAAAAAGGGTACTCCAGACAGAGAGAACGGTTGGAAGAGACAACGGCTAGAATGTGGTGGTCAAAACAGATGAATGTGAAGAGGTAGGCAGGGCCCGGTCCGTGATCCAGAAAGCACACTTGCAAATGGTACTGAATATACCTTGAAAATAAGAAATTGGGGCTTGAGGAAATCTGAGGGCCACACTGTGTTTCCAGGCTTTGCCTTTGAGCTGTTTACCCTCAGGAACGATGGACCTCAGCGAAAGCCCTTCAGTTAGGAGAGTTTGAGCTATGGGTCAGCATCTGCCTAGCTCCTTCCTATGTGTAGAAAAGCTAACTGGTGATTTGGATCTAGCATCTTGTATTCTCTCCATCCTCACCTTGTGATTCTCAAGGACTGTGAACAGCATGGCCAAAGTAAGAGGCCGGGAAACTCAGAAACATTCACTGGGAGTGGCAGTGTTTATCAGGCAGTCACTTTGTGTGGAGAGCATTGTGACAAATCCTTCGGTAACCACTTGATGGCCCAAGTAGACCTGATCATAAACTTCATGGTACAGCTCAGGGGTGGGGCAGGTAAAGTTTCCAAAGACACTCCAACCAGCAGGTTACAAGTACTCAGGATATGCCCTGTAATCAGCTTCAGCAATCAGTGATACTGGTAACTCAAGCGGTGGAGTCGCTGGAGTAGCTAGGGCATTCAATCTAAAACATTGGCTCCTGAAGAGTACCCTCGCTGGTTTAGCCTATCTTGAATCAATAGCCAATACCACGAAGTAGAACATGCTGTTCCACTCTCGTGCTCTCTAGCTCCTGCCATCAGCTTAGGCTGAATTCTGTTTCTCCAAACTCAAATCCATCCCCCTGCATCATATATTTTTCTAAAGTTCCAGAAATCACATCACTTCATCTGGAATATATCAACATGTGTGTCTAAAAACACTTAGAAATCATACCAACAATATAATTATCACAAAACCACAGTTGCTTAGTATCAACAAACAACCCGCCATTCTTCCTTATTTCCATTGGTGGCCAGCTGTAGTAGGACACAGCTGCAACCCCAGCACTCAGGTATGTGAGACAGGAGGATCACTAGTTTGAGGCTAGCATGAGCAACATTGGGCAAGTCCCTGTCTCAAAAGAAAAACAAAGGAAAGGGGAAGGAAAGAAAAAAGAAAGAAATTCCAATTGTCTCCTTAATATCGTAAAATATTAATACTTCAGTTGCTTGAAACAATATCCAAATAACAGTTGTTTTCTCTTAAATTTTATAAAAAGAAATTTTTAATTGGGGCCAGCAAGATGGGTCAGGAATAAGGGCACCTGAGTTTAAGCCCTGGAACCCGCAGGGTGGAAGGAAAGAACCAACTCCCACCATGTGAGCACTGTAGCACAAACCATGCACACACATACTCATTTACAGACATCAACTAATCAGTTTTCAAAATGCAAAAACAATTTTAATCTCACTCTCTGTGTCTCTCTTGAAATCAATCTGACCTTCCCTGTGCCTCTCCCTTTTCCCTTATAATTCAATCATTGACAAAATCGGGTTGTTTGCCCGTAGCATCTCTAGTCAGATCTGCTGGTTGGTTGTGTACTGGTGGCTGCTTTACCTCCTGCAGAGGGGCAGTTGGGTCTTGAGTTCTTCCTCTGGCCCAGGTTTGGTTGGGCAGGACAACCCAAGGGGCAGGGAGGTGTTCTACCAGGAGGAACCTGGTGAGGCTGGATGTCTCTTGAGGTTTTAGCCGTGTGGTTGCTCAGTCTTTATTTGTTTGAGGTCACCAAGCATTACAGAATGATATTTTAAGTCTGTCACTGAGTCTTCAACTATTAGCTGGAATCCTTTCCTACAGTGGTGGCTTCTCATTAACTACTTGGCTGTTTGAGCGCCGGTTCACACAAGAAATAAAGGACAAGTACGTGCTTCTTTCCTTATTTACTGGTTTTCAGTATAATGAGTTGGCTTATCCTCCAAATAAATGTTATCTTAAATATCACTATGAACTCATACACTGAAATATATCTAGTCTATTTCAACCCATTGAAGTCATTATGCTTGTTAATGGTCAGAAAGTCCTGTGTGTGGTCATTAGGAGTCTCTTCAAGCTGGCTCTCAAATCCTTTGACATGACCCTCGCAGATGGTGATTCCTTCTTTATTTGCTATCTGGCACCTTTAGGAGGCCTAGTCTCAGTGTGTTCATTTCTTGCTCCCATATCTCCAACAAGCCCTGATACTTTGCAGTGAGAAGCAGTGTTTCAAGACCACAATCTCTGACTACAGAGTTGGCCACGATTGGCAGTGTGAAAGGACAAGCTTTGACGTGCATGGGGGTGCGTGTGTGGCTTTGTTTGCTGTTGTTTTGAGATTTAAAAATGTATCCTTCATTCACATCCACATTTGTGCGTCTCGGGATTTTTCAAAAGCTGCAGAAAATCCCTGTTGGTGACACACATAGTTAAGAGTTTAATGTACTAGGAACAGCTATATAACGATGCCTCAGATTTTCAGAGCAGCCTTCCAATTAAAGATGTATGGCGCCTCAGCATTTGGTCTCATCTCTCTAAGAAATCAAGACTTCGCTTACCACATGTACAAATACATGAGGCGCAAGGCTGGAATCAAGGCTTGATGTACCATTCTCTCCTCCTTTCCCTCTTCTCTGTAAAAATGCAAGACTTTGACGAACAAGGTTTTAGGGTCTGACACTCACTGACACCCACTGTAACTAGTAGGCTGCACTCTATGGGTGCCAGGCTTTCTTGGTACTTTCTAGAATTCCCAAGTGCACAGTCAGGTATCCATAGAGGATTGTTTCCATAACCCCCTTAGATCCCAATCTCTGTGGATGCTCGGCTTCCTCGCATGGAATGGCATAGCGTTTTGTATATAACCTGTGTGCATCCTCCCATATTCTTTAAATCAACTCTGGATAAGTTTTATAATGTGTATTGTTTAGGGAATGATAACATAGACAAATGCTTGTGTATGTTCAGTCCAGATGCAGTATATTCTCCTAAATCTTTTTAGTCTATATGACGTTGGTTGAATTTCTAGATATAGAACCTGCATACAATGAAGGCCAGCAGGCCAGCAGTGCTAAGAACCTTTTCCTTACACAAGCTGCTGCCCCCAAAAACTCCTTATCAAGGAGCTTACTTACTTTCTACAGCCTTTCTCCTAATGAGTGACAGGAACAGCAGCCGACAGAAACTGCCTCCCATCCTCCCATCTACATCTAAGGAGACTTGTTTGGTATTAGGATTTGAAATGATTCTTCTCCTCCTTCCACGTCTCTGGGGTCATTTTGAAAGTCAAAGGGTTCATCAAGGAAGTCTTCCTGTGATCACTGCGTAAAGTTTCAAAGTTGAATTCAAAATCTGGATTTCATAAGACGGAATCCCAGGGCCAAAGCTATCAGCCACCTCTTGAAGTTTGGGGAACAGATATCACAGCTAATGTGTGGTTCTCATTCTTGCTAAGGAGCTCTGGAGTACTCAGTCACCTCTTTTCTCCCACTTTGTCCTGAACCCTTTGTCTTACAGTGTCTGTTGGGTTTGAATATGAGACCTGTCCCAGTCTCATCCTGTGGGAGAAAAGGACAGCCCTGCTTCAGGGATTTGAACTGGACCCTTCCAACCTTGGTGGCTGGTCCCTGGACAAGCATCACATCCTCAATGTGAAAAGCGGTATGTTAGGGACTAGGGACGGTGCTTAGGGGGCAGTGCTCGCCTAACATGCGTGGAGACCTGGGTTCCATCCCTGGCCCAATAAAACATTCATGGATAAATTGATTCATTGGTTTTGTCTCTCTAGTGTTGACATTTAAGTGGTAGCCCTTTCCTTGGTCATTTTTTTTTAATCAAATATCCCTCGGATTCATAGATTTTCTCATTTTTCCCCTTTAAAAGTCAGTCTCGGTATATCAGACTTATTGGACCTCAGCATCCTTTTCCTGTCATCCTGCAGACAGTATCCTACCTGCATCACAGCTTAGGGAGTGGGCCTCCCATTGCTGTTCTCTCTACATCATGAAGAAATGGGAAAGCTCCCCCATTTTTTACTTTGCTCCCTATCACTTCCTACCCATTCAGTAGGTCAATCCAAGTATCCTCCCCACAGGGTCATGTGACTTCTCCTCTCTGCCTCCCTCCCCCAGGAATACTGCACAAAGGCACGGGGGAGAACCAGTTCCTGACGCAGCAGCCTGCCATCATCACAAGCATCATGGGCAACGGTCGCCGCAGGAGCATCTCCTGTCCCAGCTGCAATGGCCTTGCCGAAGGCAACAAGCTGTTGGCCCCTGTGGCCCTGGCTGTGGGGATCGATGGGAGCCTCTTCGTCGGCGACTTCAACTACATACGGCGCATCTTTCCCTCTCGAAATGTGACCAGTATCTTGGAGTTACGGTAAATGCCACACAAGAAAACTTCTGCTCTCTAGATCCCCCTTACCCCACAAGTTTCTCTGGGTGGAGGATGGCTGAATTTGGGGTTCTCAGCGGGAAATGTTTTGATTATAAAATGTCATCCACATATTTGATACAATGGTCAGCAATTCAACTAAAACAAGAGAAACAAAAGAGTCCCCAAACTAGAAAGGAACCTAGTGTCTTTCATTTTTTTAAAAAGCTCAGAAGCAGCTCCCGACACACATCAAAGTGTGAGGACCACCAATGCCCAGTTCCCCATCCACAAGGTTTTGCTGAGTGCCTCTGGGTGCTACCCCTAGTAAACCCTCTGGGTCTTTTTGTACTTAGTAGGATGCAGTGTAGCAAAATGGCATCTGGCCTAACTCGGTCATTTCTCACCATCCTGGAAGATTTCCTCCTGGCCATTGTTTGCTGCTAAGTCTGAAGACTAGATTCCTCTGTGTTGGGAAAACAGAAACTCCTAAATGCTCTTGAAAAATGCCTTTCCAAGGAAAGTTGGTTCCAAATCCTCAATCAGAGGAGGATGTATTCAGAGAGGGAGAAAAATATAAATGAGTAAATGAGGGGGAGGGGAGTATTCAACAAATATCTGGTGAATATAAACTATGCCCCCATGTTGTGTTTGTGATCCAATAGGGAACTCCCAATTATATCATGTGGAAAGTGAAAAAATAATTTCAAATAGAAATGAATGTTTTAAGGAAAATCTAACAGAGCAAGACATAGGGAACATGGTGAATAGGGGAAACAAGAGGGCTAGAAAACACAAAATAGTCAGAGAACCCTCTCCTACTGATAATGTTTGAACTGGGCCTGAATGATGGCATCAGCCATAGGACATCTGGGGGAAAGCATTCCAGGCACAGAAAAGTTAGGCAAAAGATCTATTTCCAGTCAGTAACCTGGCTAATTGAAGGAGCCCATAGAAGTTCAATGTGACCAGGGGCTGGTAAGCTCAGAAGAGCATCTTTACAGGAACCCAGAGAGGCAAGGAAGGGACAGGCGCTTTGGAGTGACAAGTGACTGCTTGCACATAGACAAGCAAAAGTTGCATTTCGTGTGCAATGGGCAGCCACTGGAGGTTGAAGTAGAGAGTGGATGTAGTTGATGTAGGACCTGAGTGGCCTTTTTTAAAGATGACTCTGGCTAGCCTGTGGAAAATGGACTGTAGGAATGTGGGGATGGGGGCAAGAAAATTCATAGAGAGGCTGTGTCGGTGGTCCAGGACTTGGGTCGTGGTGATTTGGTAGTGCTGACAGGATGTGGAAATGTTCCAGTGAAGATGTGTCTTCCAGTTAAACCTGATGAGTGATGTATAAGGACTGAAGAGAGGGAGAGAGGGGGAAAGAGAGGAAGAGGGAGAGGAAAAGAGGTGGGGGAAGGGGGAGCCCTAGGATTTGGGCCTGAGCCACCCTGTGACTGGTGGTGCTTTTGAAGTGCCCTCAGCTAACCATGTGAAAGATGCACAAGCTGCAGGTCATGTTTGCACTGGATGTCTATGTCCACTAAGTTTGCATCAATGTGAGCAAAAGGATTGACAGACCAACTTAGTGGGAAGGACCTTGGCTCAGGTTGCAGAGCACTCGGTCTGTCTTGGCCGGAAGGGTGTGGTAGAGCAGTTCTTGCCATGGCAGACAGGAAACCAAGCAGAACCATGACAGGAGAGGTCAGGGCAAGATATCCTTTGAGCACATGCTCCAACAACCCACATCCTCCAACCCAGCCCACCCCTTCCACAGTGCCACGGCCTCCCTGTCGTCTAGACTGTTTTTTTAAATCCATCAATGGATTAAGCATTAGATCAGAGTCCTCATGACCTAATCATCTCTGGAAACACCTTCATGACACACTGAGAGGCATGCTTCACTAATCTCTTAGGTACTTCTCCATCCAATCAAGTTGGCAATCAGTGTCCTCACAGCTCCTGCTGGGAAAGGCATCAGTGACCTGGCCACCAACAGCTATCACTAAATATTCTTAGGAGTCAAAACTCTGCC
Organism: Peromyscus attwateri; assembly: GCA_902168425.1. NCBI lineage: Eukaryota > Metazoa > Chordata > Mammalia > Rodentia > Cricetidae > Peromyscus > Peromyscus attwateri. The sequence continues at coordinate 54,990 of CABHPP010104958.1, forward strand.
AGGCACCGTAAGGGGGGAAACATAGAAGGGGGGGGGGAGACTCGGCCATTCCACCCGGAGATAACTGCGACCCCCTCCTCCACAGGATGTTTACTGATATTAGCGTTAGGCACACGTGTACCTCTGTGAGGACAGGAGAGATGAAATGTGGGCTCAAGAAATACCCTGCTGAGGGTAGAGGTGGGCACCTGGAGAAGAAAATGCACTTTCAAGCTGAGCCGAAGAGCCAAAGAAACCATTACAGAAACAGAGTGCAAGGCCAGGAAATACAAGAGGAGGAGGCAGGGGTGGGTAGTAGATGAGCAGAGAGAGAGAGAGAGAGAGAGAGAGAGAGAGAGAGAGCAGGAGGCACAGTGATGGGACAGCAAACTCTCACGAGCTTTCTCCAGATCACACCCAGGAAAGTCTCCCTCCTGGGACTGGTTTGTTGTTGTTGTTGTTGTTGTGTGTGTGTGTCTTAGTTAGGCTCTCTATTGCTGTGATGAAACACCATGACCCAAAAGCCTGTTGGGGCAGAAAGGGTTTACTTAGTTTACACTTCTACAGCACTGTTCATCACGGAAGGAAGTCAGGGCAGGAACTCAAACAGGGCAAGATCCTGGAGCCAGGAGCTGATACAGAAGCCGTGGAGGGGGCTGCTTACTGGCCTGCTCAGCCTGCTTTCTTATAGAACCCAGGACCACCAGCCAAGGATGGCACCACCCACCAACGGCTGGGCCCTCCCCCACCAATCCTCCATGTATGGACTTGCTCCTCTGTTAGGGCTCTTCCTGCTCAAAACCAAATCAGTAATGGCATGGTACATTCCCACTTCCAAATCTTAACTCACGCTGCTTGCTCAACTCAACATATCCATTCGACCTAGGCAACTGCTTCCTGTCGATTAGTTCCGTTCTGAAGGTCCCCTCTTGTTAGAAGTTCTCCCCCTCCTCTGAGAGTGTGACATTCTGGTTTTCCCTTAGGGCTGACACTACTTCCTACCTTGTCTGGTTATCTCTGTGTGGCTCTTTAAGCATGGGTGTGTGTACTATACAGTACACACCTTGGTCATCTCTACCCTGTCATGTCTAGAGCAGTGTCCAACCTCCTGTCCCACTCAAGTCCTGGATACTCAAGATGGATATTGGAATTGAAGAACCAGTCCCTCCCCTCTTGTTGGACCTGGCCTTTGATTCCATATCTCTCAAACCGTAGAGACCACAATACCAGTGGTAAAAGCTAACGGCCCAATCAAAGGAAAACATCCCATGCCTATGTGGTAACACTGAGGGCAGCTTGAGGGCTATCATTCCCAATTTCCCTCGACAGCTGTGTGATTTCCACCCCCACACGCACACCTTTTTTTTTTTTTTTTTTTTTTTTTTTTTTACTGTCTTCAAACTTGTTCTTGCTTTCATCAGGCAGGAACCCAGAGCCGATTAGAAGTTAAGCTTTTACAAGAACACTGACTCGATTCTTCTTTTCTTCCCACTACATGCCTGAAAACAAAGGGCTGTCAATCCCTCTCTTCAAAACAGTCACCCGCAGAGGAGGGAGGGAGGAGGGGGAGACTGTCTTGCCTGTGTCTTTTCTTTCTCCATTGTGGCTTGGCAGCTGAGTGATTCCATTTTGGAGTCAAGGCACCATCCCTACCTTGCTCACCCACCCCAGCGCCCCGCCTCCCCATCAAGATGCTGTTGAAGTCTTCCCACAGTCTTCATTGAGCTTTTCAGGCCAGAGGTCCCCACGCTCCAGTAACTTCGGATGCTGGGAAGAGTACCATGGTCATCACCTGTGTGCTCTGAGCTGACACAGTCTCAAAACCCGCTTCCCTGAAAAGCCTCATGTCCTACCTTTAGGAGATGCGTTCCTTCCTGTCCTTATCACCCTCTCCACCTGGTCCATGGAAAAACCTAAACACTCTGAAGCAAATTCATCAGTCACTAACATCTTAGGGTGAATTTCTCTCAAAGATAAATCTTTCTCTCCCAAATTTGAAACATCTTAAGAGGTAGACCCCCACAGCATGGCAGTCAGGGCTGGGACAGTATCTAATGTCTCTTGGTGTGGCCCATTTTGATAGACATAAGACTGCCATACCTCCTCTAACGTTTGAAATTCTTTTCCATTTTCCAAACAAAAGTGATGATGTTTCATGTGTTTTGTTTTGTTTTTTTTAAACTGAGGAGACCATCCGCCATGTGCTTTCGGGTGGGCCCATGGCAGAACCACACTAGGGCAGATCTTCAGGGTGGGGAATTGTCCGACTTAGATGGGTTAGTGCTGGAGGAGGCAGAGATGTGGATAAAGCGGGAGCCTGGAGAGGAGGGCAAAAGCAACAGACCCTGGAAATCCAAAGAATACCAAAAGACAAGCTTGACCTGAGAGTTAAACAAGGATCCATCCCACTGAGTGTGAGGACACACAGTGTGACTGCAGCTGGACCCAGGGAGTGTGAGGACACACAGTGTGACTACAGCCAGCTGGACCCAGGGAGTGTGAGGACACACAGTGTGACTACAGCTGGACCCAGGGAGTGTGAGGACACACAGTGTGACTGCAGCTGGAGATGGTGCCAGCTTCCCTCCTGTCAGCTGTGAATGAGTGACAGGAAAGGACAGCAAACAAAGCCCCCAACCCGGAAGAGTACTAACCACCATGCCTCTGAAAAATCAGCTACCCCTTGGCTCTGTTTTCAAAGCCCTTTCACCAAGGACAGATCTAAGCTCCCAGGGCTAAAAGGGGATGCAATTTTAGGAGGTCCCTCTTAAAAAGAAGATAAGCAAATTATAAGTTGAAAATGAAAAATGCGTGTCAGTGAGGTGTGTAAGAAGAGGGAAGTACTTGGTGCACAAGGCCAATGACCCGTGTTCATTCCCCAGAATCCACAGGACAAAGATAGAATCAACTCCAAAAGGTGTCCTTTGACCTCTGCACAAACATTCTGTGCCGTGTGCATGCTTATACTCATGCACAGACACACAGCATACACATACACAGACAATAATAATGATAATAATTAATAATAATAAATGCAATTAAGAGAAAGAACCTCCCACTGTGCTACCCTGACCATCTGAATCTGGTCTTGACTTGAAGCTAAGAAAGGTCAGGTCTAGTTAGTACTTGGATGAGAGGAAATGAAAAATGAAACAACATTATTTAAGATGAGAAAAATAAAACCAAATGGCAAGTTTTGTAAAAAGCCATAGGGATCATCAGCATCACCAAGCACAGATGACCTAATACTTTGTATTAACTGACTCCTGTTCCACTTCTGTGATGCTTGATTTTTTTTTCCCATACCCTTTTGATTCTCTTCGGATAGTTTTGTTGTTGCTATCATTTGTTTTGTCTTGGGATTTTTGTGGTTGTTTGGGGGTTTTGAAACAGGATCTCATAGCCCAGGCTGGCCTTGAACTTGCTGCTATTTACCCAGGGATGGCCATGAACTCCTGATCCTTCTGTCTTTACCTCCCAAGTACCGCCACACCCAGCTCTTTGATTATTTTCTAGGTGACAGTTATTTTCTTTTTGTTACCTATAGAATGAACACACATATTAAGGCTTTCCTCCCATATAACCCATCAAAATTGCTTTCGGATTATTGATAAAGTTTAAAAAAAAACCAACTTGCTGCCATGTTCACAATTGGTTGTTGATAACATGAAGTTGTAAGAAGTACAAAACTTAGAGAAACCTCTATCAGGTTTCCTTTGTAATATTTCTGGGCATTTCACATTTTCTTGTAATGTTCTTTGAACTGACATTCATTAATCATCTTGTCACCCATGTACATATAACCATGAAGGATGAATTCTGCAGTGGCTCTCACATGCCCTACAAAGATGCTACATGAATCAACACAGTAGGGCAGAAGCATTCCCAAAAGCGACTCTTATGACAGAATGGCTGGTAATAATTTAGCTAGATGCCATTGCCCTAACCACATCCCTCTAGAACTCAACTAAATGTATCCCAAATTAATGTCTCTGTACTTAGAACAGCAACAATAAAACTGTGCCCAGCCCAACTCCACTCTACTTGAAGGGGGAAAGAGAGGACAGGAAGGGTGCAAGAATGGTAAGGTGCACATGCTCCCAACTGTCTGCAGCTTCAAACTTCTGAACAGAACATGGGGGGATGCAGCTAGTCCATGGCCAAGGGAAGCAACCTCATTCCATGCTGCCTGCATTCCAAGACTTCTTTCCCCAGCCCTTCCTCTCTTTGAAGTATCAGCAATGTAGAGATGTGTAAGTCTCGTCCTGTTCTCAAAGATGTGGAAAAGACCAGCACACTCACATAAATCACGAGATAGGTTGACGAGAGCTCTGGGAGAGAGGCTGGGGAGCCCAGGAGAGACCCTGAAGCCTTTGCAGAGGACTCCTAGACTTTGTGGTGTGAAATGCTAATCCATCTCAGTTTCGTAAATTGGAGACATCATTTTTCCCTCAAAGGGTGTGCCTGATGGGTCTGTGTTGTTGAGGGTGTGCAAAGTCTAAACCTGTCCCTCAGAAGTAGGGCATCTACACTCTTTTCACGGACTGACTAAAGAATGATGTTATTTTGGCTAGTTTCCTGCCCTGGACTGAAGAACAGTGACCTCAGCCTTTATCCAAAGCTCATATCCACATGATCTGTCAAACTCCACACCTTCCTATGCCTTGATCCCCCTCCCCTCCTGTGCTCTTCCCCTAACACTGATAGAGTAATCAACTTAAAGCAGATGTTCTTAGAAACGAAGTAGGTCAGACTGCAGACCCAAATCCCATCCAGTCTTCTCACAAAATCTTGAGTTTAAAAAAAAAATGGAATTGATATTGCAATAATTAAGAGGCAAATGTGTCTACCACTGGTGGCAGATAGCATTTCACTTTCATTAAGCAATATAAAATAGACACGAGAATTCCCGGCTGCCACCCTGACACACCAGGCTTTACAGACTGAATCTTAAATTGTACTATGTCAGTCAGAGCTCAGGAGTTATCAGCGTCATTTAATTAACTTTTTTTTTTTTTGCAAAAACTAACATGTTAGACTAAAATATAAAAATGTAATCTCTGTGTAAACCTCCCTGTAATGATGGCCCCCAGCAGAGGCCTGAGCTGCACCTCAGAATCAGGGCACTCACCTCTCTTTGTCCTGTCCCCAAGCCTCCTATCTTAGCTGGAAGGAAAGGGAATCCAGGGCTCCTACTACCTGGACCTAGAAGCCTCAGGAACTGGAAGTGGATTTCCTTATTTGGGGCACTTACATCTCTTCTTCTCTAATGCTACATTTCAGCCGCTTTCCTGCTGAAATTGAAATGTCTGTTTTGTTCTTGGAGAAAAAAAAGCAACAACCTTTTTTTTTTTTTTTTCTAACTCTCCTAAGTGGTGTGCTAACTGGAGTCTCTGGCTCCGCTTACAAGAGGACAGTATTGCCTACGAATTTTATGAATGGGCATAGTATTGGCTGCTACAGTGAGAAATAATGAATACGGGTTGTGAGGATGTGCTGCTCATGCAAGCGAA
>CABHPP010104959.1:0-22358 GCA_902168425.1 Peromyscus attwateri
AAAAAAAAAAAGAATGAATGACTAATTTAAAAATGTGGGCCTGGGAACTGTACAGAGAGTTATAAAAAGAGGAAAAAATTGACAGGAAATCTCCAAAAAGATCATCATTCTTAGCTATTAGAGAAATGCAAATCAAAAGAATTTTCATAATTCATCTTACCTCAATCACAATGGCAAAGATTAGTAAAACAATGAACAACAAATGTTAAGAGTAGTACAATTCTATTCACATCATGGAATCCTCAAGTAGTAGAGGTAGGGTGGGAAGAGGACTTCTGCAGCTGGACTGTTAAGGTAGAGTAGGTCAAGAAGGATAGTGAACCTCACTTAGCTCTGTCCTAGTCCGGTAATACTGATTCATCACTATCAAGGAAAAGTCATTGTTTGCACAATTATTCACACTCTAGGTTGTGCATAGTTTTCATTGTGGTCACCATTACATTAACACTCATCATAGCTCCAGTGCCACACACACACAGTGGAGTCACTGACTTAACTCATCCCTGTGCTTTTGAAAACAGAGCCCTTCTCCTGACAGCTTGACTCAGTCTTTGGAAGAATGAAAACCTAGATGTGTTTCTCAGGTATTACATTTCTTTATGACACTACGTACTCAGACTCAAATAATTAGTGGGAGGACACAGTGTTCTAGGATTAGGGGTGTCATTACAATATGCCAATTTATTGGTTCATGGTTCATAAAAGAATATTACAGAAAGTCAAAGTTCAGATTCAAAAAGGAAAATCAATTTCTGCATTGACGGAAGATGATCATTTGGAAATCCATTCAGTACAAGAATTAGTTTCATCAGAAAGAGACACAAACTGTTTCGAGTGGTACACAGACATAAGGTTGGGGTTCAGACATATATCTGTAGAGGATGATTCTGTGATTCATGAAAACATGGAAAACTAAACTAGGATAGAAAGTCTCAGTTCTACAGAACACAGTGTCTGCTATTGTGACTTGGTCAGACCTGCTATGGGCCCTTTATGGCCCTTTCCCCTCTTATCTACCATGGCATCAACTGGTGTAAAAAAGTTTGTATCACCAGAAATGGCTTCCCCATGAGCAGTCTCTTGGTTCACACTTGCGGCAGAATCTACTATGACGATTTCATGTCTTGGGACTGGTTCTCTGTGTTCTTGGATGAAATCATACTGCCTGTGGCTGGAGAAGATCCTAAAAGCTATTTTTGTGCATATTGTTTGTTATTCTGAAAGCAGAGCCTGAGATTCAACGCCTGAGGGAAGAAATTACTGGATAATTTCACAGAGGGAGTGAAGAGTCCTGTCAGAAAGGACTTGGGATGATGCAAGGGATAGCTGCAGTCATCAATAAAATTATAAGCAAACACTTATACACACATGAGGTACATATACACATGCTAGACCCTGCAGAGTCCACCTTATCATACTCATGAGGGGACAGATACTTTGTTAATATGCTGTTCTCTTGGATTTTCATCTCTTGCTTTCTGCAGATTCCTGTTCTTGTGTGCTCCTACAGAAGCAGCAGTGAGTGCTTAGTCAGAATCAACTATTTTTTAACTGGTAAAGGAAATGTGGTGATTGTTGGATTTTTCCCTGCTTTTAATGCCTACCCTATCAACAAAACAATTGAATGGAGAATGACTGAATTTAACAGAGATTATATGATTGAGTGAGTCCTTTATACATTTATTCCTTTTCAAAAAGGTTTGGCATTCATGTGCCCCAGGGGAAGTACAGAGTCAAACATTATTCTTCCCTCTTTACCCCATTAAGAAGTTTCCTCTATTCCATTCTTAAATCTTTCTGCAGTGCTGTCTTCCTAGTGACTCATCTGGTATCTTTAAAAGGGATGAAGTCATTTGGGTTTTATTCTTTTCCTAGACATTGGGAATTTCCCCCATATTCTCTGCCATGCCTGTAACTCCTTAGAATTTGGATGTTTGCAATGCTAGATCTGCAAGAGAAAGATCATATTATAGAGTACTGACAAAGTATTTGAAGGGATTCTAAAATCTATCTGTGCCCCTGTGAGAAGAGATAATGTCACTGATGTTAATGGCAGCAATTTCTTTGTGTGAGGCTGGAATGATAATTTGTCTGTGTTTGCTGCTGAAGATTTGGGAGCAGGGATGTCAGCATTAGACACTGATTCCTACTCTCTGATTTAGAAATGCCTTCATCTGTCTCACATTCTTTTTTTCTGATATTGATATCAATATTCTTTGTTAACTTAGGATATTTTCCTGTTTCCTGAATATATATCCAATGTGTATTTGATCATTGCTATGAATGTGTTTCTGAGCACACATTGGCTGTGATGGGGCTTCTGAAAGATTTTTCTAGGCATTTTCAAAGATGCAAGATTAAGACATACAGTGTCTGACAAGTCTGCTTGAGTATCTTAGGTCCTGATAAGAGAAAAAGTCATATGTGTTAGGGTTTAAAAGAAGTCAGGTGTGTTTTTATCCCAGACTGACATGCCCATAGCTATAGGTATCCACACAATAAGTATTGAAAATGAGAAATGCAGCTTAATTCAAGTCTGAACTCAACAAAGGCAACATGGAAATACATATTCGGGAATTAGGTTGGAGGCAATTGGTGGTAAATCACCTAAAATAAACATAGGACTGAGGATGGATACTTGTCTGTATGACATTACTGTCTGCTAAAATGTGACTGTGGAGTAAGTCATCAATTAAGCAGTGAAAGAGGACAAATGTTCAAGTGTGGAATGTTATTTGACATGAAGGATATTGTAATAGCTTTAATCTGAAATGGACATACTGAAGGCAGCTGGCTGGGGAAATTTAAAAGTTGGCATCTAGATAAAATAATTTGTGGAAGAGTCTACTGGCTCCAAGAATCATTGCTTACTTCATGTAAGGTTACAGTGTTATATGGTCTACCAGACATTTGATCTTGCATGCTAGAAGGAGACTCTTCTGCTTTACAGCAGATGGTGTCCCTGTTCCTCCTCTTCTCCTCTGCTGTTCAATCTCAGCAGCTCAGGCACCACTCTGCATCAGCCTGAGTCCCTCTTCAGGTTCTACAGCAGCAACTCCATGCATGTAATTAAATGAGCTCTGTGTGGCTGGCTTGTCTAATATGTACAAGAAGAGAGTGCTATGTCAATGTGATTTGATATCTTATGAAGTCAGAAAGAAACTAACATTAACTTATAAAACTATAAGCAATTAACATATTTGATTAGACAAGCCATTTTCAATTTATACTTTCAATAGAGAGTGAGACACATGAAAGAATATGCACTTCAAGGCTCTCAACTGCTTTCATGCTCTTGATAATTTTTTTTACATAGGTGTGAGGAACTATGTGTATAATTTGAAAGAGAGATTGTTGTCTATCTCCAGTTAAATTTCCTCATAGTGGCTGCATAAATATATTTATCTTAATTACCATAACTACAAAAGAGCATAAGTTGTGCAACTACCACAGTTTTCTATGACACTAATTTTTTATGGTCTAATTTTCTACTGGGATTTTACTTTGTTGTCCAAATTAGGAAGCTGGTAAATGAATATTTGATATGTAGAGAATAGTGTGTAATAGGTGCAAAATATGTCTACCATTTGATTAAACCATATCAATCTACAAAAGCCCATGATTATGCACACTATAGAATCTTTTATGCTTTGTGGTTAATTTCCCTACAAAAAATAATAATGATACGTTCTCTCACTGTGTTTGGGAGTGCTTTTTCTTAACACTAACTTAAAAATACAGCTGATTTAGTATGTCCAAGTTGCATTTTGTCACTTATATGTGCATTTGTACATTAATAGCTAGAAACTATTTATGTATTAGAAGAATATGAAAAGTCAGATTTTAAGATTTTTCTATTTTTCTGTGGATATTTTCCATCTTTTAGGTTTTTAAATTAAAAGACATAAATATCTGCTTACTGCTTATTTGAAAACATTTTTATGAGGTCAGGTTTATTCTAAACACTTAGAATATGTCATACTGAAGGTGTAAAATAACATGAACTTTTAGTTTTACAAGGTATATTTTTTAGTTATCAAAACTACATTTTTCAGATATGACACAGCTTTCCTGCTTTGTTCTAAAACTAATGGCACTAATTTCTTTAACATTTGCATTGTCTTAGTTTTCAGTAATATTTATACATATTCACATATTCATATGTCACCATAACATCAGTATGGGATAGAGAATAATAATGTAATAATATGCAACTATTTTTTTTGGTTTTTTGAGACAGGGTTTCTCTGTGTAGCTTTGCGCTTTTCCTGGAACTTACTTGGTACCCCAGGTTGGCCTCGAACTCACAGAGATCCGCCTGGCTCTGCCTCCCGAGTGCTGGGATTAAAGGCATGCGCCACCACCGCCCGGCTAGCAACAATTTAACTATAGAATTTAATATGTTCTCCATTTCAATTTTAGTGATAATAATTGTCCATTTTATGATAAGCCATGTGCTATCAGAACAAAGCATCTTACTGGACATTATGGTAGTTCATGCCTTTAATCTGGGCATTTATGAGATACAGACAGGTCAACCTATGTTTTCCATGCAAGCATAGTCTACATTCACATTCTGGAACATGCAAATAAATATATTGAGTATTCTTTGAGAAATATCTTTTAGATACTCTTACTTTATTAGTAAAACTAATAAAAACATAGTTTATAAATACTTTTAGTGAAAACTTCATACATAATAATATTTGGGGAGGATATATACCCCTCTTGAGTTGCTCACAGTGTGTTTGTGTCTTGGTTCCCAGGAGAACAAAATGCCAAGCTGTAAGCCTGTATGCTCACAATGAAATGGAGAACCATTGTACCATTTAGTTTTTCATTGTTGTGTACATAGTGCATATAAACATAAAGGAGTCTTTATTTATATCATATGATCTCTGTGGATGTAAAATAAAGCTTGTAAACTAGTATATTTTGCATTAAAATTTTCTGCTCAAACTTTTGAGCCTCATAGCCCATTGGCTGGTAGAAAACAGAAGGTTTCTGGGCCAAAATGCTCATATTTTGAAGACATTTTAGAAGTATTGTTTCATGTGAATGAGTTATTGAAGGCTGCTATATGCATAGTGGACAAACAGTACTTTCTTTTTTTTTTTCATTTTACAAACCAATCAAAGATTGCCCCCTTTCCTCCTACCGCCCCTCCAGCCACACCCTCCCAACCCACTCACTATTCCCTCCTACAAGAAGGAAAGGACTCCCATGGGGAGGCACATTTAGTAGAGGCAAATCCAAGCCATTCTCCCTGCCTCAAGTCTGTGTGACAGGTCCCATCATAGGCAGTGGGCTCCAAAAAACCTGCTCATATACCAGGGTTGGATTCTGATCCTATTGCCAAGGGCCCTCTTAAACAGAACAAGCTACACAACTGTCTTTATATGCAGAGGGAATAACACAGTCCCATGCAGGCTCCACAGCTGTTGATCCAAATTTCATGAGTTCCCACACGTTTGGCTTGGTCTTCTCTGCAGGTTTCCCTATCATGATCTTGAGGCACTTGCTCATAGAATCCTGCTTCTCTCTCTCTGACTGGACTCTTGGAGCTCTGCCTGGTATTTGGGTGTGGATCTCTGCGTCTACTTCCATCAGTTCCTGGAGAAAAGCTTTATGATGACAGGGTATTCACCATTCTGATCACTGGGGTAAGCCAGTTCAGTTCATGCACCCTCTCCAATATTTCTAGTAGTCTAAGCTGGGGTCATCCTTGAGGATTCCTGGGAACTTCCCTAGCACCCGGTTTCTCTACATCTCCATGATGTCTTTCTCTATCATGGTATCTCTTTCATTGCTTTCCCACTCCAACCCTGTTCCAGGTTGATCATCCCATTCCCTTATGTTCTCATCCCATATCCCCTACCCTCCATTGCCCACCCCTTATCCCCAGTTTACTCATGAAGATCTCATCTATTTCCCCTTCCCAGGGCAAACCATGCATGCCTCTTTGCATCCTCCTTGTTACCTAACTTCTCTGGAGTTGTAGGTTGAAGTCCAGTTATCCTTCTCTTTACATCTAGTATACACTAATGCATAAGTACATACCATGTTTGTCCTTCTGAGTCTGGGCTACCTCACTCAGCATGATATTTTCTAGTTCCATCCATTTGCCTGCAAGTTTCATGATGTCATTACTTTTCTCTGCTGAGTAGTACTCCATTGTGTCTATGTACCACATTTTCTTAATCCATTCTTCAGTTGAGGGGCAGCTAGGTTGTTTTCAGATTCTGACTACTTTGAATAATGCTGCTATGAACATAGTCGAGCACGTGTCCTTGTGATATGATTGTGCATTCCTTGGGTATTTGCCCAAGAGTGATATAGCTGCATCTTGAGGTAGATTGATTTCCAATTTTCTGAGAAACAGCCACACTGATTTCCAAAGTGGCTGTCTAATTTTGTACTCCTACCAACAGTGGAGGAGTGTTCCCCTTGGTGTACACCCTGTCCAACATAAGCTGTCTTCAGTGTTTTTGATCTCAGTGATTCTGACAGGTGTAAGTTGGTATCTCAGACTCATTTTGATTTGTGTTTCCCTGATGACTTAGGATGTTGAGCAGTTCCTTAAATGCCTTTCAGCCATTTGGGATTCTTCTGTTGAGAATTCTCTGTTAAGCTCTGTAGCCCATTTTTTAATTGGATTGTTCAGTATTTTGAAAGTCTAGCTTTTTGAGTTCTTTACATATTTTGGAGATCATCCCTCTGTCAGATGTGGGGTTGGTGAAGATTTTTCCCATTATGTAGGCTGTCATTTTGTTTTATTGATGGTGTCCTTTGCTCTACAAAAGCTTCTCAGTTTCAGGAGGTCCCATTTATTTATTATTGCTCTCAGTGTCTGTGCTACTGGTGTTATATTTAGGAAGTAGTCTCCTGTGCCAGTGTGTACAAGACTACTTTGATTTTCTCTTCTTTCAGGTTCAGTGTAACTGGTTTTATATTGAGGTCTTTTATCCAGTTGGAATTGAGTTTTGTACATGGCGATAGATATGGATGTATTTGCAGTATTCTACATGTTGATATCCAGTCATTCCAGCACCATTTGTTGAAGATACTTTCTTTTTCCATTGTACAGTTTTGGCTTCTTTGTCAAAAATTAGGTGTTCATAGGTGTGTGGGTTAATGTCAGGGTCTTCAATTCGATTCCATTGTTCCACATTTCAGTTTTTATGCCAATACCAAGCTGTTTTTAATACTATACCTCTATAGTAGAGCTTGAAGCCAGGGATTGTGATGCCTCCAGAGGTGGATTTATTGTACAGGATACAAACAGTACTTTCTATAAATATTTCATCTATCTTGAGGATTTCAAGTACACAGGGTGTGTTAAATGTAGAGGCAAAACTAACTTATGATGTCATTTAACTTCAGAATTTCTCAATTTAGTCTTTTGTTTCATGTTATCTGTTCATTGTTGAAAGAGGGTTATTGAAGTCAGTCACCATCTCTGTGTTGAGGTCGACCTGTACATTTAAATGTAAGTCTGTTTCATCAGTGAAGTTGGGGAATCCTGTATTTGATGTGTATTTGATTAGGATAGTTATACTCTGTTGTTGGATTTTTCCTTTAGTGAGTAGAAAGTACACTTCACTGTCTCTTCTGAATAGGTTTTGTTGGATATCTGTTACATCTCATTTTAAGATAGTTGTGCCTGCTTAGATTTTTTTTGGGGGTTTTTCGAGACAGGGTTTCTCTGTGTAGCTTTGCGCTTTTTTCTCTGTGTAGCTTTTCCTGGAACTCACTTGGTAGCCCAGGCTGGCCTCGAACTCACAGAGATCTGCCTGGCTCTGCCTCCCGAGTGCTGGGATTAAAGGCGTGCGCCACCAGCGCCCGGCAGCCTGCTTAGATTTTTGAGGGTGTCTTATTTTGTTTGTTTTCAGTACATCCTGACTTCAGGTTTCCCTCCCTGCATTCCTCCAAGTACCCCTCCTTCCCTCTCCTCCAGATCTACTCCTCCTCCTTTTCCCTTCAGAAAACAGCAGGCTTCCCAGGGGTATCAGCCCAACAGTGCATAACAAGATACAATAAGACTAAGCACATGCCCTCATATCAATGCTGGGAGAGGCAATTTGTTAGGAGGAAAAGGGTCCCAAGTACAGATTAAAGTCAAAGGCACCCTACTCCCACTCTTAGGGGTCCCACAAAAACAGCAACCTAACAATCATAATATATAGACAGAGGACCCAGAGCAGACCCATACAATTGAACAATTGCAGCATCAGTTTCTGTGAGCTCCTTTGAAGTTTGCTATACTTGACACTGTGTAACTCTTCTCCTGGTGTTCTCAACCACTTTGGTTCCTACCATTCTTCCTCCCCCTCTTCCATGGAGTTCCCCACCTAGAAGGAGAGGGACCCAATGGAGATCTCCAACTGGGATCCATCTCTGACTAATGTTTGGCTATGGGTGTCTGTACCTGTTCCCATCAGGTACCAGAGAAGGACTGTCTGATGACAACTGGGCTAGGCACCATCTATGAGTATAGAAGAATATCATTAAGAATCATTTTATTGATTTTGTTCTGTCCTAAATCTTTGGCGTATCCAACTCCAGTTCCTAGTCATCTAGACAGTGTCAGGAATGGGCTCGATTTCATGGCTTGGGCCTCAAATTAAATAAGTCATTAGTTGTCCAATCTGTCAAATTCTTTGTCTCCACTGCCCCGGCACTTCTAGAAGTCAGGACAAATTGTAAGATGCAGGTTTGGTGGCTGGGTTGGTGTCCCAATCCCAACATTGGAAGACTTGTCTAGTTACTGAACATGGACTGTTCAGACCCATTTCCTCCATTACTAGGAGTCCTCCCTATGGTCACTTTCATAAAAACCTGCAAGCTTCTACTGGACTAGTCTTCGCCCAAATCAGTCATCTCTTCCAGTAATTTCTCCTTCCATCCCTCCCCTATACCTGATCCTTCCTGTTCCAATACCCACCTCCACCTCTTACCCCTTGTCCACCCACAAAATTTATTCAATTTCCCCTTCCCAGGGGAAAACCATGTGTCCCACTTAGAGTCCTCCTTGTTAATTAGACTTCTGGTTCTGTGGATTGTAGCATGATTACCACTTACTTAACAGCTAATATCCACGTATAAGTGAGTACATATCATGTTTGTATTTCTGGGTTTGAGTTTCCTCACAAAAGGATGATTTTTTTCTAGTTCCATACATTTGTCTACAAATTTCATGATGTCATTTTTTCTAACAGCTAAATATTACTCCATTGTATAAATGTAGCTGTAAGTTTATGATATTCTACAGCACATAAATATACCAAAATTTTTTATCTATTTTTGATTGGGGGACATCTATATTGTTCCCAACTTCTGGCTATTATGAATAAAGGCACAATGAACATAGTTGAGCAAGCATTCTTATGGTAGAATGCAGTGTCCTTTAGGAAGACAGCCAAGAGTGGTATAGCTGGGTCTTGAGGTGGTTGATTCCCAGTTTTCTGAGCAACTGACATATTGATTTCCATAGTTACCATACATGATTACATTCCCACCACCAATGAAGAATTTTTGGCCCTATTCCACATTCTTGCCAGCATGAGCTATCACTTGTGTTATTGATCTTAGCCATTCTGACTCTTATAAGATGGAATCTCCAAGTCATTTTGATTTGCATTTCCTTGATGGCTTAGGATGTTAAACATTTCTTTAATTGTCTTCAACCATTTTTGTGTTCTTCTTTGATTCATTCTCAGTTTAGCTCTGTACCCCACTTTTTAATATGGGTATTTGGTTTGTTGATGTCTAGTTTCTTGAGTTCTTCGTATAGTTTGGATATTAACCCTCTAACTGAAGTATAGTTGCTGAAAATCTTTTCCCATTCTGTAGGCTGTGATTTTGTTCTATTGATTGTGTTCTTTGCATCAGAGAAGCTTTTCAGTTCCATAGGTCGCATTTATTAATTGTTGATCTTAGTGCCAGAACTAGCTTTTTTTTTCTTTTTGGGAAGTCATCTCCCTGCCAATGCATTCAAGGTTATTCCCCACTTTCTCTTCTGTTTAGTTCAATGTGCCTGGTTTTATTTTGAAGTCACTGATACACTTGGACTTGAATTTTGTGCAGAGTGATAAATGTGCATCATTTTGCATTCTTCTACATGCAGACATCTAGTTAGACCAGCACCATTCGTTGAAGATGTTTTCTTTTTTCATTGTGTCTTTCTGGATTCTTCATAAAAAAATAAGGTGTCCAAAAGTATGTAAAAGGATTTACATCTGAGTCTTCAATTAGATTCTATTGATCATCCTGTCTGTTTTTATGCCAATACCATGTAGTTTTTATTACTACTGCTCATAGTGTAGCTTGAAATCAGTGATAGTGATACCTGGGAAGTTCTCTTATTGTATAGGATTGCATTAGTCATGCTGGTTTTTTTCTTTGTTGTTGTTGCTGTTCTTCTTCCATATAAAATTCACTATTGTTCTTTCAAGGTCTATAAAGAATTTTCTTGGAATTTCGATGAGGACTGAAATTGAATCTGTAGATTGCTTTTGATAAAATGGCCATTTTTACTATGTTGATCCTACCCATTCAAAAATATGGGAGATCTTCAATCCTCTGATATCTTTTAATTTTTTTTCTTCAATGACTTAAGGTTTTTATCATAAAATTCTTTCACATATTTGGATGCTTAGTTAGAGTTATCCCAAGGTATTTTATATTATCTGTGGATATTTTGAAGGATATTCTTTCTCTGATTTCTTTCTCAGTCCATTTGTCCTTGTATATAGGAAGACTACTAATTTTTTGAGTTAACCTTGTATCTAGCCACATTGCTGAAGGTGTTTATCAGGTATAGGAGCTCCCTGGTAGGAATCTGTTGCTATTCTGATGGGTCCCTTTTTGAATATGACTTGATTTTTCTCATTTGTACATTCATTGTTCCCTGTGCCATCTTGAATATGTTTATTCTTTGCTTTAGTCTTAGCTATTCTTGAATTTGCCTTTTGAAATATTGGTTTAGTGGTCATAATTTTCTTCAACCAATATTTATTTTGAAAAGTATACCTTTGTCTTTCAATATGATTGATAGTTTTTCTGGGTATAGTAGTTTGAGGTAGTATCAGTGCTGTTTCATAACTTGTAGAATATACACACAATCTCTTCTGGGTTTCTAATATCTACTGAAAGACTCTGTTGCTATTCTAATGAACCCCTCTTTAAATATGACTTGATCATTCTCATTTGTAGCTTTCCAAGTCCTTTCTTGGTCCTATATATTAACTTTTACTATTATTTTATAACATAGGATGTTCCTTTTGTAATCCTTTATACATGGAGTTCTGCAAAATCAAATAGTCTTAACATATATCTACAGAAAATTCCAACCAAAACTAAACAATATACATTCTTCTCTGCAGCTCATGGAATTTTATCCAAAATAGACTACATATTAAGATAAAAGCAAGTCTCTAATGTACAGGAAAACTTAAATATATCCTGCATGCTGTCAGACGATATGAACTAAATCAGGATATAAATAACAAAAAAAAAAGAACACAAATTCATGGATTTTAAGTTACACAAAACTGAACCATAATTGACAGAATGAAGAAATCTAGACAGACATTTACATTCCTATAATTGAATGGAAATGAAACCATAACTTATCAAGACCTATGGAGCACAGAGACAGCTGTCACAAGAGGAAAGTTTATGGATCTGTAGATCTATGTCAAAAACTTTGAGAGATCACAAACTAATGACTTTAAGAGATACATGAAACCTTTAAAAAACAAGAACAATCAACACTCATAAAGGTAATCAGTAAGAGTTCATCAAATCAGCACAGAAATTTACGAACCAGAATTGAAAAATTCAATAGAAAAAATGAATGAAGCCAATACTAAGATTAATGGCATGTTAGTAAAATGGACAAAAGAAAAATATAGAGAATTCAAAAGAATAAAATTAGAGATGGAAGGTGAGAGATTACCACAGATATTGAGGAAATTCAGAGAATCAAAAAAATAAATTATAAAACAAATATATTCTATAAATTAGAAAAATTAAAGAAATATATGCATTTGAAGATATACATATGACCTACCAATGTTATATATAAATGAAGTTAATAGTTCAAATAGACATATACCATCCAGTGATATTAAAATATTAACCAAAATATAATTTAAAAAAAACCTCACAAGTCAGATGTAGTGAGTGCACAATTCTACCAGGCCTTCAAAGAAGAGCTAACATTAATATTTCTCAAACTATTACACAAAATAGAAAAAAGAAAGAACATTTACTTTGGGAAGGTGATATTACCTTGATTTCAAAAACATACAAACACCCTGCTGTAAAAAGAAGAAAAATTAGAGGGCAACTGCTTATTAATATAGAAACAAATAAAATGCTTGAAAACTGAACTGAAGAACACACAAAAATGATTATATACCATGATCATATTGGCATAGTCCAGTGGATGCAGGTCTGGTTCAATATCTCTAAATCAATGAATACAACATCATATAAACACACTAAAGAACAGGGAAAAAGGAGTCATCTGGTTAAGGAGTAAAGCCTCTAACAAAAATACAACATCATTTCATGAAGAAAGTCTAGGAGAAAATAGGGACAAATAGAATAAAGCCTGTTTTCTTATCACATGAGTTTAAGGTGCTATTCATCTCCTTTTCTACCCAGAAACAAGAAACACGAAGAAAATAACATTGCATTTATATCAATCATTAGATGTATGTCACCATGAGAATGAACTTTGGCACACAAATCCAAGAACTATGTATAAAATATAAACTTAATGAAATAAGTCTTTCCAAATATTATATTTTTCTTGTGAAATATTGTAATATTCTTCTGTGTGTGGAAATTTGGTGGCTACAGAGTGCAAGTTATTTTCCTCACTAGTGACTAATATTAAGAGAATGAGTAAATAGAACAGAAGGTAACATGCTTGCAGTGCAAATATAAGAACTGAGTTTACTTTTGCAGGTCTCAAAAGCAAAACAATGGGAGGGAGCATTGCTGTCCACATGTGTAAACCTGTTGTTTTGGGAGAAATGAGAAGTAGTAGTAGGAAAAATCCAAGTTTATGTGCCATAAAAGACCTGTTATTAAAATTCAGATTAAGATAAAAAAAACACCCATTTAAAGTTTTCCCTGGTTAGAATCATGTGAATACACACAAATCACAGAGACATATATACACATATCACACAACACACATATAAGAATGAATTATTATTGAAATGTCAACTGATGTTCAGACAGGTTGAATGGCCTGGATGTTCCTGAATTAAGCAGTTTCTTAGTAACTGGTGACTTGATCAAGAAACACTCTATTTTTTGTGGTTGTGCAAATTGAAAGCTGAACTCTAGGAGATCTGAAGACCTTGTTGAAACTCATGGACAGAATTCATCACAATATAAGACAATTGAAACTTGGCTCACACTTCTAGAGCTCAAGTTACTGGAAGGTTCACATTCAGGGTTTTACATAGTCCTAAAAAATAAAACAAAGAGCTTCCTAGTCATATTGACACTTAATACAGTAGAAGGTTCTTAAACTACATACATATATGAAAGAAATCCCAATGGAATCATCAAATAACAGGGAAGAGAAAGCACCAACAAAATAATTTCTCATCACCAAATATAATTTCCAGTTTGGGGCTGGGCTAATTGAGTTGTCAGCAAAACAGGTCCCCTGGAAATGCCCCAACAACCCAGGCTATTGCCAAAGCTATTGGTTGCTCTCCACAAATTGATGGTAAAGCTCCATTGCTGAAGATAATACTACAGGACTCAATGAAAATGGAGAAGTTGAGCTAGTGCATACCTAGAGTCTTTGCTCCTATACACTAGTGTTCATGGTACTGGAAGGCAGTCTGCATGCTACCAAAGGAGAAAAGTAAACAACAACCTAACTATAGACCCTCCGATCTAAAGTGATGTCCTGCCTGCAAGATATACTGGTGCAAAATGGCTCAAAGCTTGTGGGACTAAACAACCAATATCTGATTGGATTTTAGGTTCACTCCATGAGATGGAACCCAACACTTCTCAGTTTGTCAAGAACTTGAGAAAGACAGGCATGAAATCAGGGGGACACTAAATACTATTGTTTTGCTAGAGAAATGTACCAATAAAAAATCTCCTAAGGATATTCTGCCAGATTAATAGATCATTGGAACACACAGTTCTAGATGGGATGTCTTCTTAAAGTTTCTTCCCTTAGGGCTCAGGAAACACGAAAGAAGAGGAAGGGGAAAGATTATAAGAGTCAGAGAAAGTGGAAGACACTGAGGAAACAAGACTTTCTAAATACAGCAGGACTGATGCACATATGATCTCAAGAGACTGAAAAGGATGCACAGGCCCATACCAATAACACAAATGAGTTGCCAGCACTGAGAGGGGAAGTGGACACAAGCCCTCATGTTTAATACAGAAGCCAACTCCAAGTTATTACAGGCCTCCATCACGAACTCAGTTGCAAAAACAAAAAATAGTTTTCTTCAAGTGTGTTTCCCTGGGTATACAAACAATTCATAAGGGAAGGCCTCATGCTCAGTAGTAGATGGAAAACAAAGAAATAAACTCAAGGCAGTTGTGGATGTTAAATTTTTTGACATCACATGACTTTTGTGCAAAAGCATTGCTTCTCATTTCTTTTTTTTCATGATTTTCTGTGTATGAAAATGTGTGTTTTTGCCTCTCTTGTGTTTCTTGTCTCTTTTCTTTGGATTTTTTCATTTGTTTGCTTGTTTTATCCTATTCTGCTTTCTTTGTTTTTATAGTAATTTATCATTATTTTTGATACTTGTTTGTTTTCTAATAAGAGAGAGAAAGAAAGGGTGTGAATTTGAGCAGGAGGGGATTTGGGGAGAAACTGGACTAGTTGGTTGAGGAGAAACTGTATTTAGAATATATTGTATGAAAAAAATCTATTTTCAATTTGCTTGAATGTATGTCATGTGTTGTGTGGTGTGAGTCTTCCTCCTAAATATTGTTCTACCTTCTGTGCAGGTTAAAGTTGAGGAACTACCAATGTATTTTGGCCATGATGTTTGCCATTGAGGAAATCAATAGCAATCCCTATCTTTTACCTAATACATCCCTGGGATTTGAGGTCCATAATGTCCCAAATGGTCAAAGGCGCACTCTGGCAGCTCTTTTTGGCTCACTTTCAGGCCATGGTTATGCCATCCCTAACTACAGATGTGCAAGAAAGAGCATGTCAGCTGCTGTACTTACGGGACCATCATGGGCAATATCTGAACACATGGGGACACTTCTAGATCTTTACAAATTCCCACAGGTGAGAAAAGGTGATGGGCTAGGACATGATGTCAGCTCTGCTTGGTAACATTTCAACTGTCTGTGAGGGAAAGGAATCAAGCTTGAGTAACTCTTTATGGACAGGGAAATAATGTCAACAGAGTTGACACATCTATATTTTTGTAGCTTAGAATAGAGAGAAGGGGAAGGAAGGGTAGAGCAAACACACCACTATTAAAACTCTGAATATTGTCTGTATTTCTGTGGGATATCAATCACACTGTAGTATCTGTGCAATTATTTAAAAAATCAACCTTGGTTCAGGGGGCAGAGCCTGCAACTAGTTGAATGGAATTTGCCATAGAGTATTCAGATGATCCAGGAACACAGATAGAGAGACAGCACAGAAAGGAGTAGTGTGGGACATGGAATTTGGTTCTTTGTTTTGCTTTGGGAAGAATGGAGAGACATGTAAATTGCTGGGTCTCCAGTTAAACAGGAAGGTCAGTTGGATTCTTCTTGGTCTCTCTGATCGAACAGGTTTTCACTGTCACATCTGATTCTGAGTTTTTGTTGATAAATAAAATGATAGAGACTTAGTTTAAACCTACATAGTACAGCCACCTTGCACCCAGGCCAGGGGACTAGAAGCTCCTCCAGGCTGCAGCCTGTGTGGCTGTTGGGGCACTTATTGAGGGGCCGTGGGGGTGAAGACAGTAATTAAAGTATCAGTAGATTCGTGTGCAGCTTCAGAGCTGACAGAAGAACATCACTGTATGTTCCCATAAACCCCAAGGAAGACAGATTTGAACTTCAAAGCAGGATTGTCCTAAATCATTCAAACCATTGCTGTGCAATTGAGTTGATTTTTTATGACAATTTTCTTATTTCTGATTGTTTCTCCCTACAGCTTAGTTTTGGGCCTTTTGATACTACCCTCAGTGAACAAGGACAGTTTTCTTCCCTGTACCAGGTGGCCCCCAAGGACACATCTCTGACACTTGGCATTGTATCTTTGATGCTTCATTTCCACTGGAACTGGGTCGGGCTGTTCATCATAGATGATGACAAAGGTGCCCAGATTCTGTCAGATTTGAGAAGTGAACTGGAGAAAAATGGAGTCTGTATAGCATTTGTGGAAATGATCCTAGCCATCAGGGGTTCATTTCTGACCACTTCCTGGAAAAATCAGGTGCAGATCCTGGATTCATCAGCAAATGTGATTATTATTTATGGAGATACTGATTCTCTCTTAAGCTTAATAGTAAATATAAATCAGAAGTTAGTCACATGGAAAGTCTGGGTCCTGAACTCACACTGGGATCACTCCAAATTTGATAACTATTTCTTGTTAGATGCATTGCATGGTACCCTTATTTTTTCACACCATAGTGAGGAGATTAATAATTTTACAGATTTTATCCAGACAGCAAATCCTTCCAAATACCCAAAAGACATTTATCTTCATGTATTGTGGCACTCATTCTTCAATTGCTCCTTTTTGTGGAAAAACTGTAAAATCGTGGATAACTGTCTGCCCAATGCCTCCTTGGGATTCTTGCCAGGTAACATGTTTGACATGGCCATGAGTGAAGAGAGTTACAATGTGTACAATGCTGTCTATGCTGTGGCCCACAGTCTACATGAGATGACTTTTAATCAATTACAAACTCAATCACTGGGAAATAGGAAAGAGATGGTATTTCTCCCCTGGAAGGTAATGTCACTTCCATAGCACTGGAGTATAAACAATGTGATGTTCTCAGGGTTTATAAAGTCATGCAAACTAGACATTATGGATCATATAATATATTGTCAAAATGCACGGGGAACATTGAACTTGTTCACTCTTCAGTGAGCAATAAAATAATAGCCATCAATATCTGTGATGAATAGCTTGCTGAGGCAAAGAGGAAAACTGTTTAGTGTCTATACTGAGTTGTAGTCTAACACTCACAATCATCACATGGTAAAATGTTCAAATAAAAATATCCCAGTACATATCTCACACTAGAAATAGAAGGTATAGGTAATTAATAACCAATAGAATGCTTATATTATGTACATTTTCATCTATACTAACTCTTTGAACATAAAAATATTGATTTTATACCAGCATAATTGGAATAGTTTTGAAATGTTCTTGCTACCAGCATAATTGGAATAGTTTTGAAATGTTCTTACATGTGTTTATCTTTACAAGGAAACTAAGATTTGTCTGAGTGTACTTTTCTTATGTGCTTGGTTCTAAATTTCCTCCTAAAACTGATTGACATTTAGAAAAATAATGATGTTTCTATTCTCCAAGGATATCAATTGCTCAATATAATTAATACCTATGTTAAAGTTTCTATTAACTTCAGAAAACAAAGTAAGTGGGAGACTATAACTAATTCTGGCTCTGTTGCACCTACCTGGGACCTGTTTACCATAGCATCATGCATCTCTTTCAGATTCAACCTTTTCTCAGGAACATCAGATATACCAATCCTGCTGGTGACCATGTGGTTCTGGGCTGGAAGAGGAAACTAGATGTAGACTATGACATTCTCAATTTTTGGAATTTCCCAAAAGGTCTTGGGCTAAGTGTGAAAATAGGAACATTTTCTCCAAATCTTCCCCAGAGTCAACAGTTGTCTTTATCTGAGCACATGATACAATGGCCCACAGGATTTATAGAGGTGAGTGGGATGTTATCTCATGCTTTGACCTCTATGTAAGCAACAAAGTATGTTTCTGAGTTCATGAATCTTCATGGCTCCAGTGAGATCTGTGTATATACACATGACCACTAATATAATGTATAGTCTTACTACATAGTTCTGCTGGATAGACACATTGTTTTTATACCTCTTTGTTTATTTCATATGATAAAAACAGTATTTATTTTAATATGCTGTCTTGGCTAATTTTATGTCAGCTCAATATTATATGAGTCATTTGGGAAAAAGGAATCTCAACGGAGAAATTGGCTTAACTAGGTTTGCCTGTGAGCACTCCTGTGCTGCCTTTTTTACATTGGGTGATATGAGAGAACCTAGCTCACTGTGGGTAGTGCCATCTCTGGGAAGGTGCTCCTGGGTACTAAGAATCAGATTAAGCAAGCCATAAGAAGCAAGCCTGTAAGAAGTACTACACTATGGTCTCTAAATCAGTTCCTACATCCATATTCCTTCCTTGAGTTTCTGCCCTGACTTCCCTGGTTAATGGACTGTAAGCTATAAGATGTATTAAATCCTTTCATCCTCAAGTGTATTTTTGTCATTGTGTTTTGTAGTAACACAAACCCTAACTAATACAATATGCTTTCAATCACTGTCACAGATCACCTGACAGAAGACAGGTTTTTAATCCCATCCTTAAAATTTTAGGTTTATGAATTTTGGAAAAGTTGGTCTTTTTATTTAGGCCTCTGCAAGTCAAAAAAAAAAAACATGATGAGAACTTATAGATTTTTTGTTGTTGATGTTTCAAAAATGTTACCTATCAAAACCATGTTGGTAGATTATCCTTGGCTTACAATTTACAGGTGTATTCCAATTCCCCCAGGAAGCCATGTCTTTAGGAGATGGAGGCAGCTGGTCACATTGCATCCACAGTCAGGAGGCAGAGACCACTGATTGTTGCTATCCACGTTCCTTCCTCCTTTCCACTCCTTCTAGGACCAAAGGCAATTAACTGGGGCCATCCACTTAGGGAAGGCCTTCCTACCTCAATCAACCTCATCTAAAAGCTCTCTCACATTAATGCTCAAAGATTAGTTTCCACAGAGACTCTGAATCCTGGACCAGCCTGTAAGAGACCAGCTCCCTCTTATTCCCCCAGGGAACTCTTGAGCAGGCACAAATGAGGAATTTGTAGATAGAGGTATATATAGAGAGATAGAAAACATAGGATAGCCTCGGGAAGGCCTAGGTCCAAACCTACCAGCCTCCTCTATCTCTACTAAAAGGCTTTTTAAAGGAATGCCAAGGGGTGAGGCAAAAAACCTCTCCCAGCACAGCCAAGTGTAGACCATCCCAAACACCTGTTGACCTTGCACATGGTCAAACCATCGCCTCATGCACCTCTGCTGTGTAAAGCAAGCTCAGATCTAACTAGAAAACCTTTGTGGGCTCCCACACCAACCATTGACCACATGGCCCTGTGTATGACTTACCTAGTAGTAACAGTACAATTACCTTCATTTACAAATATCCAAATTACCAAATTAATGTTATATATTAAAGCACTCTAGGCTTGGAGATTCAATAAAATCCTGAGCATTTCCTAACATGTATTTCATTTTTCTCAGAATCCTCACTCTGTATGCAGTGAGAGCTGTGGTTCTGGATTCAGGAAGACCCCCCAGGAAGGCAAGGCTGCCTGTTGCTTTGACTGCACACCTTGCCCACAGAATGAGATTTCCAATGAGACTGGTAAATATCATTTATGCAAAGGATGTTTCCACCAGTCCACCTCTGCAGTATCTAAGTAAATTTACACCTCTAAGTAAATTTAGAGACAATTCTCTTCTTTTTCATGTTAGTGAATCATAAGTTATAGGTTATTATATTTTCCTTGAAATAACACAGTCTTGACACAGAAATTATTATGTGCTTTATGTTCTTGATCTATTGTAGGCACAGATGCCTACAGAAAACTCTTCCCACACCAGAGTAGTATGCTTTGATATACAATGACTTTGAACACACAGCACCATCTCTTCATGATTTTTAAAACATATTTTGATCATGTGCAGGACCCAAGACTTGCCTTTTTTGCATCTCTAAATATATGATGCCCAGCATCAATCTGGAAACACAGAACATGAGAAAGATTGTGTGTGTGTGTATGTGTGTGTGTTACATCCAATAAAACTAAATTTTTTACAGTCCTATAATGAACATGTTTTCTCCTCTGTTTTATTCCTCCTTTATAACACCTTCAACACCTCTTCCACTTCTACAACAAACAATATGTTATACAATAAAGTCAAGATTATGTGATCAGTATAAAGTAAACTCAGTATCTTATTCACTGTTTTAGTGCTGTGAAGAAACACCACAATTAAGACACCTCTATAAAGAAAGCATCTTGTTGAGTTTAAGTCTGAGGGTTAGACCATTTTGATCATGGCAGGAAGCAGACATGCATGGCACTGCACTAGTAGCTGAGAGCTTTGCATCATGATCCATGGTAGGAGGCATGGAAAGTGAGAGAGAGAGAAAGAGACACAGTTTTGAAACCTCAAAGCCCATCATCCCCAGTGACACACATCCTTCACTAAGACCACACTTACTCGATCAGGGCACCACCTCCTGATCCTTCCCAAACAGTTCCACTAATAGGGAACCAAACATTCAAATGCACTAGCCTGTGGGGGTCATTCTCTTTCAAACTATTAACCACATGTTGAGACTTAAGGACTGTAAAAGGCTAGAAAATTCACAGAGTACAGTACTGGAAATAACAGAAGGTTCTGTTCACAAGAAGAGTGAAAATAAATATTTGCATATTAATGAATAAGTTGAATGTATTAATTCATCATTACAGAAGTTCATCATTATGGAAAATTTATGATGAATCTCAGCTACATGATGGAGTTTTCCAAAGTGGGAAGAATGTGAAATTATCATTAGTAGCACTATCCACAGGCTTATAATTCACAAACATTAATATGAGCATTGCTTCTGTGAAATTCCCAAGTTGAGGAATTGTTTTTGTGACAAGTAATTGAAATTTCAAAACATGGCACATGAACAGTTTGCTTAAAAGAAATGAGGTGAATAAGCCAGGCATAGTTCATCTACCTGTAGTTACAGAAACTTGGAACAATTAAGTGAAAGATCATCATTTTAAGGGCAGTATTAAGAAAATAGAGAAACTGTGTGGCACAATAAATTCAGGGAGCAAAAGAAAGACACTAAATCCAGAGCATGTGAGAAGGAGCATTGATTTCTTTGTGTGTATGGAATAGGAAGATAGAAGTAGAAATGATTCACAATAATTGGCAACTATATTACTAATGGTACTGTTTATTTATTCCTGAATAAATTACATAATTATCACATGGGAAAACAGGTGTCAACTTTATAATACGGATGTTCTAATTGTGAATTTTATTTATATTTGTCATACTTTTAAAATAATATTAAGGTGATTCAGATTGTGTTAGGATCTGAATAGATTTAGAAAGAAAAGATACAGTGCCCACAGTTAACTTGAATATTCACATTGGATATGTATTTGTTTTAATAGTTTTAGTATGTGTCCAATGAAGGAACATTTCTACTACCACAAACAAATCCTACATGTATATGTTAAGAACCAGTTTTTATAAAAATCTGTAGTATTAAGGATGGATTAATACACAAATGTTAGACACTTTAAAAGTGCATCAATTATTAGCTGACAAAAAATGTTAAGTAAGTGAAACATGTCTCTAAAAGGAAATGTTTAATCCAATATAAAGTGATTTGAATGGTTTATATGTCATATGCCTTTAATAAACAAGACATTGTACCCTATTTATGAAGCCTTCACTATAAGCAATGACAGGAAGAGCAAAATTAATATACTGAAGAAAGAAGAGGAGAGGTAATGGTGGAGAGATCAATGAAAATATAGTGAAAGTTGATTTGATGAAAGGAGGACTGTGGGAGAGCTTAAGAAAACATGATATTCACAAAGAGAAAGTTGACTCTACGGAAAACAAATTTGATAATCTACTAAAAGGATGTGTCAATAGAAATTAAATTAAACAGTCATGAAACATTTTCACTGTTGAAGTGTTTCATCTTTGTAAATGTTAAAACACAGGGCATTTCAAAGAATGAACAAATTGGTAACACAATGGACTTTGTTAATGTAGATACATTTCAGGCATATTTGAGAACAACATTTTAAAAGGTTTACAAAGGACACTCTCTCAGTCATACTGAAGTCTCATGTCCTATTAAGGACACAGATTTAGTTTATAAATATTGTTATCAGATCCAAACTAGATTCAAGAAATATAATTCAGTACTCTAAGGAACCAAAAACAATATAGCTTATGTCAAATGTGTGTGTGTGTGTGTGTGTGTGTGTGTGTGTGTGTGTGTGTGTGT
>CABHPP010104959.1:22368-40867 GCA_902168425.1 Peromyscus attwateri
GTGTGTGTGTGTGTGTGTGTGTGTGTGTGTGTGTGTGTGTGTGTGTGCATGTGCATATAATATAGAAAGAAGCATTAGGGCTGTGTAACTTAGGAAGTAGAATGGATATATGACTTCAGAATAACTATTCAGAAAGTATTTGTCCCTCAAGCAAAGGGAGATGGTTCAGAGACAAGTGCAATGAACTGGTGGGTGGAGATTGCCTGGGGAGATTAAAAGGACAACCTGAGCATGAGCTTTTGATCGCATTCATTTCTACCAGATATGGATCAGTGTATGAGATGTCCAGAGAGTCACTATGCAAACACAGAGAAGAGTCACTGCCTCCAGAAGACTGTGACCTTTCTGACCTATGATGATCCCTTGGGAAAGACACTCACCTCCATGTCCCTGGGCCTCTCCTCACTTACAGCATTTGTCCTTGTGGTCTTTGTGAAGCACAGAGATACTCCCATTGTCAAGGCCAATAATCGGGCTCTTAGTTACATCCTGCTCATCACTCTGACCTTCTGTTTTCTCTGTCCCTTACTCTTCATTGGCCATCCCAACACAGCCACCTGTATCCTTCAGCAGAACACATTTGGGCTTCTGTTCACTGTGGCTCTTTCTACAGTATTGGCCAAAACTGTAACTGTAGTCATGGCCTTCAAGGTCACTGCTCTGGGAAGTATGATGAGGAGGTTAATGATATCAAGGACTCCTAACATCATCATTCCACTCTGCACCACAATCCAACTTCTTCTCTCTGGAATATGGCTGGCAACCTCTCCTCCATTTGTTGACACAGATGCTCATTCTGAACATGGGCACATCACTGTCATGTGTAACAAGGGCTCAGCTATTGCCTTCCATGGCATCCTTGGATACCTGGGATTCTTGGCCCTAGGGAGCTACCTTATGGCTTTCTTGTCCAGGAATCTGCCTGGCACATTCAATGAGGCCAAGTTCCTGGCTTTCAGCATGCTGGTGTTCTGTAGTGTCTGGGTCACCTTCCTCCCTGTCTACCATAGCACCAAGGGGAAGGTCATGGTGGCTCTGGAAGTCTCCTCTATCTTGTCTTCCAGTGCAGGGATCCTGGGCCTCATCTTTGCCCCTAAGTGCTACATTGTGTTGTTAAGGCCAGAAAGAAACTTACTTTATCATATCAGGGATAAAACTCATTCTAGGAAAAAAAAGAAAATTTTTGAAACATAGCTCTCATGTTTCTGAAATTAAATCGAAATCCCGAACTCTGTTCCACATCCTCTGAACAGTCGCATATAGGTTACAATTAAGCATTTGATGGGATGGGTTATTGGTTTTTGGTCTAAATATCTTAGTCTCATTTTCTTCTAAACCAATAAGGAGTTTTTTATTTTGAAATATCGTGGAGGGCCATTCCTTACCCGCATATTTCCCCAGAGTATTCTTGAGTAGAAGCAGCAGGAAATATTAGTTAGAAGGATAAGAGGGGAGATAAATGATAGAAAACACAGGAAAGCCTTGAGAGGGCCTGAATCCTAATCCATTGGACCCAACTGTCTCTGCCCTTGGGTATTTAAAGGAATGCCAAGAGTTGGAGCAAAAGACCTACCCCCAGCACAGTCAAGTGCAGACCATCTCAGACAACTGTACTCAGCCCATTGTACAATCATCCTCTTTATGCAGACCTGTGGGGTAAAGCTACTAGGAAACCTAAAAAATGGGCTCCAACAAAATACATGTTGTGCTTTTGTTTCCTCCATTTATATGTACTATTTATTACTTTGCTTTTATTGAACTAATAATTTGCTTACAAAATGAAAATGTATTCTCTTTTCCACTTGACTTAGTTCTGATTTTAAATTTTGAATCTCATAGAGATTTACTTCACTAATCAACCAATGGTGACAAACATATTCCAAAGTCACACACATCATATTGAAAGTTTTAAAGAATATTTACAACTTTGGCTTCTAACACACTGGTCCATTATAACTGGCTCCTAGGAGTAGTACTGTCTGTGATTAGGAACAAAGTCCTGCTGCATCTTCCTCCATTCCTCCACCACATATTTCCTTGCCAGGTATATGCTCAAAGGTATAGGGTATAGGGTGTGATGTTGAGATATTGCAAACCAATTCTGTGGGGACATATTACTGAGGGTCTGTAAGCCTTTACTTTCTCCTCAGATACTTTCAGTTCTTAGCTATGTCCTCTTACCCAAGAAACTTGGATTCCATAAATGTTCCTAGAGCTGTTCAAAGACCTCACTCCCAGTTCCTTGAGAACTTCCTAAAACACATTTTACGTCATCACTTGTTTTCTTCTCAATTTGAGGAAAGTTTCCTTCAACAAACCATGAGTAATATGTTGCAACAAGCTTTTGCAACTAGCTCTCTGAATTGCCCAGAACCTCAGCAGAAAGCCAAATACCCTGGGTTGAGAGAATAAGAATGTGCATGAAATTATCATTGGCACAAGAAAAGACTTTCTGAAAATGACTCTGGTAACACAGACATTAATAGTAATGGTTCATAGAAGAAACCACATGGAACTAAAATGCTTCTGTACAGCAAAGGGCATCCTCACTTGAGAAAAGTGGCACCTATGAAATGGGAAAAAAATTACCAATTATTTAGCAGAAAGATGGTTAGATTCTAGAATGTACAAAGAACCCCAAAAACTGAACATGAGGAAAACAAACCAATTAAAAACAGAGTTATATATCTAGTGAGTTCCTAAGAAATGAAATACTAATGACTGAGAAAACATTAACATATTCAATGTTCTTAGCCATTGGGGAAATGCAACTTTAAGGGGAAAATGGCACTGCATAATTGAGTGAGGAACCAAGACTCAGTAAAACAAGTACAGAGTGTTCTCTCTAATATGTGCATCTTCTCATTAAATTTTACCCATGTACATCTATATATGAGATATAGAGGGCAGATGACACGAAACTTTAAAGGAGCTCAAGAATGAGAAAATTGTTTCTGGAAGAAATGAACCCTGTATTTAAATCTTAGTAACTGGAATCTATGCCTTATATAAAACTCAAAACATGGATGATTAGACTAGTATTTTATTGAAAATCCAAAATTACTGATTGTGTTCTCTTAGAATTGAAGTTTAAATTTTTCTCTAGATGGATTCTCTTTCAATTAAATAATGTTATTTTGGATTCTGTAGCATTCTGTGGGTTTTGCTTTTTTGCATATGTCTACATATTTTTATTGAGGTTCAATTTTATATAATATTTTAACTGTTTGAGTGATAATCCCTCATATTTCTATCATACTCACCACCAATTCCTCCCAGATCCAGCCCTCCCCTCCCCTCCAGCATTTTATCCTCCATATTTTATGTAAGCCACTGTGCCCTATGTGATGCCCATATATTGCTGGCTATGAGGTCATTTACTACAACATGGTTGATCTAGCAGGTGCAATGCCTTTATTAAAAACTGATTGTCCTTCTTCTGGAGGCTGTCACACTTCAGTAGCTTCTCAGTTAGCCATGGGGATTAAGGAGCCACTCTCATCTCCATTTTTGGTTGAATGCATTGCTCATCTACAGGCTTTGTTCTGGCAAACACAGCTTGTATTAATTCATGAGTACAGCAGTCCTATTTTGTACAGAAGACATTGTTTTGATCAGGTGATCTCTAACCTCTGATTCTTGAAAATCTGTTCTTGTCTTCCTTCATGGTGGTCCCTGAGCCTATGTCAGTGGGTTGATATATATTTCCAAATGTGGCTGACCATTCTACTGTCACTTATTCTCTACACTCTGATGTTCTGGGTATCTGTGTTAACGACTATCCACTGTACGAATGTGCTTCTCTAATGATGTCTAGCGTTGCACTAACCAAGGGATATGGAGATGAATTTAGCAGACTGTTTGATACTATGTTCACTTAGATAATTAATAGGAGTGATTCCCCTTGGGGATCTTGGTCAGATTATATCACCATGAATGCATGTCTGTCTACTGAGCACACCTTAAATCCAATAAGAAGTAATTGGTTATCAACATAACATTTGTGCCACGACTGCAGATAAGGACTATCCTGCCTTGCCAGTTGTTACCATATCTAGCCTGTAGAGGGTTACTTTAATTTCTATCTTGATGAGTTTGATTTTAATTCATCATTATATAAATTCAAATTTTCTAGTATAAGAATAAAATCAAATACAAAAAATCCACAGACCCTCAACTATGTGTGAGCATCATGAAACAATCACCTTTCTATGCAAAAATTGTTTACTTTCTTGATGTCTTTGAAGCCTTATATAACCACAGTTACTATTCATTCATATATGTAACAAGCATGTGATGTCTAGGAGCTAGTCACATTTGTCTTCTCACACTGATAAATGAACTTGGATTTAGGACTGAACATAGAACATATTATGGAGTTCAGAGAGCTAAAGTTAAACAGCTAATTTCAGACTCCAAACAGGAATGCAACAACAACAACAAACATCCCATATTGTATTGAAGGAATTGTACAAAGGCATGTCATTTTTAAAATCAATCTTTCATGAACTCACCCATTTATTTACTGATATTCTTTTTCTAATATGATTGTAACACAAAATTAAAAATTTGTATCATTTTACAAAAGATGGATAGACCCCATGATCCTGGAACACTGAGAATAAAAAGGTTTCACTGTGTCTTTTATACTCTGAAATGGATGGAGAAAGAATTGTCTCTTGGAATCCACTACAGACAACGTTAGACACACTTGCATTGTTGTTACAATACTTTGTTCTTTTCCTAAGTCATGACATAGGCTATAATTTATTACAGAAACCAAATAATATAAAGCCCATCCACTGTTTACCTATTCTAATATGATTACTTCAAAAAACAACCAATTTCTAAAGAAGAATTACAGGGTATCAGGGATTAGATTATAATTAAAACCTGTGGTGAGACACAATAATCTTCCTCAAGGTACAGGAAACTGGATGCAAGGTGATAGTTAGTGCTGAGTGGTTTTAAGAATAGGAATCTTTTCATCATCTGTGCTCAATGATCTACAGAGAAGCTACTGTAGTGTTCACTAGGGGAGGAATACCATCTACATTTTATTTTATTGTTCTGCAAAAGAGCCAAAGTAAACTTTTACCATCGTATCATGCAACAAAACCCACAGACAACCTGATCTCACATGGCAAAAAGCATGAAGCAACACCACTGAAGTCAGGAATGGGACAGAGATGCCCACTCTCCCCACTCCTTTAGAGAACTGTGGTTGGAGTACTACCTGGAGCAGTAAGGCAAGAAAAGAAATTCAAAGAGGGCACAAAGAGAAAAAGAAGTCAAACTGCCCATATTTGTGAATGACATGATGCTATACATTAGAGATGCCAAAAGTTTTACAGAAAATAATCTAGAAATGATCAACTGATTCAGCAATTTTGGCAGCTAGAGAATTGACTGCTCAAATAAATATCTTTCCAATTCATCAATAACAAATGCACAGAGAAGAAATTCATAAACATATTCCCATTCACAAGAGTCTCAAAAACTATCTAGTAATAAATCTAACCAAAGAAGTGAAGGAACTCTACAATGAAAACTTTAAACCTCTTCAGAAGGAGACAGAGAAACACAATAGAAAACAGACATTCCATGCTCATGGACTGGTAAAATTAACATTGTAAAAATCACCGTTCTACTAAGAGCAATTTTATCACTGCAGTCCCAATCAAAATCCACAATTCCCTCTTCATAGAAACAGAAAAATATTATCCTAAAATTCATATGGACTCCAGACAAAAGACCCTAGACAGTCCAAATAATTCAGAAGAAGAAAACAATACTGAGATATTATTTTCCAGATCTCATGATAAATTATAGAGCCATAGTAATAAAAACATTATTCACTGGCAGGAAAACAGACATACTGGACAAAGATGTCACAAACACATGCTGGAGAAAAAACAAACATCTTCAACTAATAGTGCTGAGAAAACTGGATGTCTACATGCAGAAGAATGAAGTTAGACTAGTGTCTGTCACCTTACATAAAAACAAACTCCAAATTGATTAGAGACCTAAACCTGAAACTTCTAGAAGGATGCACGGACAGTACCCCACATGATATTCATACAGGAAAGGGCTTTCTGAAAGGCCTCCATTAACACAAGAATAATAGCCAATAGCCTACAAGTGGGATTTCATAAAACCAAAGCTTTTACATGGTGAAAGGAACAACCCACCAGGTGAAAAGGAGGCCCACAGTATGGCAGAGAATCCTTGCCAGCTAGATATCTGACAGAGAATTTAGTATCCAGAATATACAAAGAACCCAAGAAACAATGATTCAAAAAAGAAAAAAAAAAGAATGTCCAATTAAAAAATGTGGGCCTGGGACCTGTACAGATAGATATAAAAAGAAGAAAAAAAAATGCAAGGAAAGCTCCAAAAAGATCATCATTCTTACCTATTAGGGAAATGCAAATCAAAAGAGTTTGATAATTAGTCTTACCTCAACCAGAATGGCAAAGAATAGCAAAACAATGGGCAACAAATGTTAAGGTTAGTACAATTCTATTCAAGCCATGGACTCCTCATGCAGTGGAGGTAGGGTGGAAGGAGGGCTCTTGCAGCTGGACTGTTAAGGTAGAGAAGGTCAAGAAGGATAATGAACCTCACTTAACTGTGTCCTAGTCCAGTAATACTGATTCTTCACTATCAAGGAGAAGTCATTGTTTGCACAATGATTCACATTCTATGTTGTGCATGCTTTTCATTGTGGTCACCATTACATTAACACGCATCATGGCTCCAGTGCCACACACACAGTAGAGTCACTGACTTAACTCATCCCTGTGCTTTTGGAAACAGAGCCCTTCTGACAGCTTGACTCAGTGTTTGGAGGGATGAAAACCTAGATGTATTTCTAAAGTATTATATTTCTTAATGACACTATGTTCTCAGATACAAATAATTAGTGGGTGGACCCACTGTTCTACGATTGGGGAATTATGACAATATGCCAATTCATTGGATCATGGTTCATAAAAGAATATTACAGAAAGTCAAAGTTCAGATTCAAAAGGTAATCTTGATTTCTGAATTAACATGAAGATGATTATTTCAAAATCCATTAAGTACAACCATTAGTTTAATCGGAAACAGATACAAACTGTTTAGAGTGGGGCATGGACATAATACTGGGGTTCAGACATACACCTATAGAAAAGTATTCTGTGACTCATGGAAACCATGGAATACTAAATTAGGATTGATTCTACAGTTACACAGAAAATAATGCCCTCTATTGTGTCTAGGTCAGGCTTGGCATTGGCCCTTTTGGGACTTTTCCCCTTTTATCTACTATGGCATCATTTGGTGTAACAAGTTTGTATCATCATAAATGGCTTTTCCATAAGTAGTTTCATTGTTTACACTTATGGCAGAATCCACTAAGAGGATTTCTTATCTTGGGACTGGTTTGTCTCTATTGTCTTGGATGAACTCATACTGCCTGTGGCTGGAGAAGATCCCCAAAACTAATTTTGTGCATATTGTTTGTTATTCTGAATGCAAGACCTCCGATTCAATGCCTGAGGAAAATATTATTGGATAATTCCACAGGAGAGTGAAGACTTCTGTCATAAAGGACTTGGGATGATTCAAGTGAGAGCTCCAGTCACCAATAAAATTATAAACAAACACTTACAGACACATGAGGTACATATACACATGCTGGACCCTGCAGAGTCCACCTTATCATACTCATGGGGGGGCAGATACTTTGTTAATATGCTGTTCTCTTGGATTTTCATCTCTTCCTTTGTGCAGATTCCTATTCTTGTGTGCTCCTACAGAAGCAGCAGTGAGTGCTTAGTCAGAATCAACTATCATTTAACTGGTAAAGGAAATGTGGTGATTGTTGGATTTTTCCCTGCTTTTAATGCCTACCCTATCAACAAAACAATTGAATGGAGAATGACTGAATTTAACAGAGATTATATGATTGAGGGAGTCCTTTATTCATTCATTCCTTTTCAAGGTTTGGCATTCATATGTCCTAGAGGAAGTACAGATTCAAAGCATTATTCTTCCCTCTTTACCCCACCAAGAAGTTTTCTCTCTTCCATTCTTAAATCTTTCTGCAGGCTGTCTTCCTAGTGACTCATCTGGTTTTTCAAAAGGGAAAAGGAATTTGGGTTTTATTCTTTTCCTAGACATTGGGAATTTCCCCCACAGTCTCTGCCATGACTGTAACTCCTTAGGATTTGGATGTTTCCAATGGTAGATCTGCAAGTGAAAGATTATATAATAGAGGACTGACAGACTATTTGAAGGGACTCTAAAATCTATCTGTGCCCCTGTGAGAAGAGATAATGTCACTGATGTTAATGGCAGCAATTTCCTTGTGTGAGGATGGAGTTACAATATGTGTGTGTTTGCTGCTGAAGATTTGGGAGCAGGGATGTCAGCATTAGACACTGGGACCTACTCTCTGATTTAGAAATGCCTTCATCTGTCTCACATTCTTTTACCTGACTTTTAATATCTGTATTCTTTGATAACTTAGGATGTTTTCCTGTTTCCTGCAAATATATCCAATGTGTATTTTTTCATTGTTTTGAATGTTTTTCTGTGCACACATTGGCTGTGGTGTAGCTTCTGAAAGATTTTTCTAGGTATTTTCAAAGATGCAAGTTTAAGACATAGTGTCTGACAAGTCTGCTTGAGTATCTTAGGTCCTGATAAGAGAAACAGTCATGTGTGTTAGGGTTTAAAAGAAGTCAGGTGTGCTTTATCCCACTCTGACATGCCCATAGCTATAGGTATCCACACAATAAGTATTTGAAAATGGGAAATGCAGCTTAACTCAAGTGTGAACTCAACAAAGGCAACATGGAAATACATATTCGGGAATTAGGTTGGAGGCAATTGGTGGTAAATCACCTAAAATAAACATAGGACTGAGGATGGATACTTGTCAGTATGACATTTCTGTCTGTTAAAATGTGACTGTGAGGTAAGTCATCAATTAAGCAGTGAAAGAGGACAAATGTTCAAGTGTGGAATGTAATTTGACATGAAGGATATTGTAACAGCTTAACTCTGAAATGGACATACTGAAGGCAGCTGGGGAAATTTAAAAGTTGGCATCTAGATAAAATAATTTGTGGAAGAGTCTACTGGCTCCAAGAATCATTGCTTACTTCATGTAAGGTTACAGTGTTATATGGTCTACCAGACATTTGATCTTGCATGCTAGAAGGAGACTCTTCTGCTTTACAGCAGATGGTGTCCCTGTTCCTCCTCTTCTCCTCTGCTGTTCAATCTCAGCAGCTCAGGCACCACTCTGCATCAGCCTGAGTCCCTCTTCAGGTTCTACAGCAGCAACCCTATGCATGCAAAAATCACACTTGTAATTACTCTCTGTGGCTGGCTTGTCTAATATGTACAAGAAGAGGGAGCTGTGTCAATGTGATTTGATATCTTATGAAGTCAGAAAGAAACTAAAATAAACTTATAAAATCTAAAAGCAATTAACATAGTTGATTAGACAAGCCATTTTCAATTTATACTTTTCATAGACAGTGAGACACATGCAAGCATATGCACTTCAAGGCTCACAGCTGATTTCATGCTTTTGATAAAATTTTTTACATAGGTGTGAGAAACTATGTGTGTAATTTGAAAGAGAGACTGTTGTCTTTCTCCAGTTAAATATCCTCATTGTGGCTGCATGAATATATTTATCTTAATTACCATAACTACAAAAGACCATAAGTTGTGCAGCTAACACAATTTTCTATGACACTAAGTGGTTTTTTTTTTGTGGTCTAATTTTCTACTTGGATTTTACCTTGTTGTCCAAATTAGGAAGATGGTAAATGAATATTTGATAGGTAGATAATAGTGTCTAATAGGTGCAAAATATATCCACCATTTGATTAAAGCATGTCAGTCTACACAAGCACATGTTTATGAACACTATAGAATCTTTTATGTGTTATGGTTAATTTCCCTATAAAAAGTAATAATGACACTTTCTTTCTATGGGAGTGCTTTTCCTTAACACTAACTTAAAAATACAGCTGACTTAGTATGTCCAAGTTGCATTTTGTCACTTATATGTGCATTTGTACATTAACAACTTGAAGCAATTTATGTATATTTATATATATGGAAACTCAGATTTTCAGATTTTTTCTACTTTACTGTGGATATTTTCCATCTTTTAGTTTTTTTTCAAATTAAAAGACATAATTATCTGCCTACTGCTTATCTGAAAACATTTTTACAATGTAATGTTTATTCTAAACACTTAGAATATGTCATACTGATGGTGTAAAATAACAT
The DNA here is from genome assembly GCA_902168425.1 of Peromyscus attwateri. Classification (NCBI taxonomy): domain Eukaryota; kingdom Metazoa; phylum Chordata; class Mammalia; order Rodentia; family Cricetidae; genus Peromyscus; species Peromyscus attwateri. The sequence goes on from CABHPP010104959.1 coordinate 32,674, forward strand.
GAACTTTTAGTTTTACGAGGTGTATTTTTAGTTATCAAAACTATATTTTTCAGATATGACACAGTTTTCCTGCTTTGTTCTAAAACTAATGGCACTAATTTCTTTAACATTTGCATTGTCTTAGTTGTCAGTAATATTTATACATATTCACATATTCATATGTCACCATAACATCAGTATGGGGTAGGGAATAATGATTTGTCATATGGAATAATGTACAGCAATTTAACTATAGAATTTAACATGTTCTCCATTTCAATTTTAGTGATATTAATTGTCCATTTTATGATAAGGCATGTGCTGTCAGGACAAAGCATCTTACTGGACATCATGGTGGTTCATGCCTTTAATCTGAGCATTTGTGAGGCACAGACAGGTCAACCTACATTTTTAAGGCAGGCATGGTCTGCACAGAAATTCTGGAACATGCAAATAAATATATTGAGTACTCTTTGAGAAATATCTTTTTAGATGCTCTTATTTTATTGGTAGAACTAATAAAAACATAATTTATAAATACTTATAAGTGAAAATTTTATACATAATAATATTTGGGGAGAATATATACCCCTCTTGAGTTGCCCACAATGTATTTGTGTCTTGGTTCCCAGGAGAACAAAATGCCAAGCTCTAATCCTGTGTGCTCACAATAAGATGGAGAACCAAGGTCCCATTTATATCCTTATTTTATCATATGATCCCTGTAGATGTAAAAAAAAAAAAAGAAAGCTTATAAATGAGTACATTTTGTATTAAAATTTTCTTCTGAAACTTTTGAGCCTCATAGCCCATTGATTGATAAGAAATATAATGTTTCTGGGCCAGAATGCTCATATTTTGAAGACATTTTAAAAGTATTGTTTCATGTGAGTGAGTTATTGAAGGCTGCTATATGCACAGTAGGCAAAGAGTACTTTCTTCTTTTTCATTTTACATACCAATCAAAATTCCCTTTTCCCACCTTCTGCCTCTCCAGCCTCCCCCTCCCAAACCATCCCCCAACCACTCCTACAAGAAGGTAAGGCCTCCCATGGGGGCTACATTTAGTAGAGGCAAATCCAAGACCCTTTTCCTGCCTCAGTTCTGTGTGAGATGTCCCATCATATGTAGGGAACTCCAAAAGCCTGCTCATGCACCAGGGATGAATTCTGATTCTACTGACAGGGTCCCCCTGAACAGATCAAGCTACACAATTGTCTTACTATGCAGAGGGCCTAGCTTAGTCCCATGCAGGCTCCACAGCTATTGACCCAAATTTCATGAGTTCCCACCAGTTTGGTTTGGTCGTCTCTGCAGGTTTCCCTATCCTGATCTTGATGTACTTGGTCATAGAATCCCTCTTCTCTCTGACTGGAATCTTGGAGCTCTGCTTGGTATTGGCTGTGGATCTCTGCCTCTGCTTCCATCAGTTACTGGAGAAAATCTCTATGATGACAGTTAGGGTATTCACCGATCTGATCACTGGGGTAAGCCAGTTCAGTTCAAACACCCTCTCCATTATTTCTAGTAGTCTAAGCTGGGTTCATCCTTGAGGATTCCTGGGAACTTCCCTAGCACTCGGATTCTCTCCATCCTCATGATGTCTCCCTCTATCATGGTATCTCTTTCATTGCTTTCCCACTACATCTCTGTTTCAGCTCGACCACCCCATTCCCTTATGTTCTCTTCCCACATCCCATACCCTCTATTGCCTACCCCTCATCACCAGTTTACTCATGAAGATCTCATCTATTTCCCCTTCACAGGGCAATCCATGCATCCCTCTTTCAGTCCTCATTATTAGGTAGCTTTTCTGGAGCTGTGGGTTGTAGTCTGGTTATCTTTTGCTTTACATCTAGTATCCACTTATGAGTGAGTACATACCATGTGTGTCCTTCTGAGTCTGGATCTATTTGAAATCTTCTACATGTTGACATCCTGTTTTGCCAGCACCATTTCTTGAAGATTCTTTCTCTTTTCCATTGTACAGTTTTGGCTCCTTGTCAAAAATCAGGTGTTCAGAGGTATGTGGGTTAATGTCAGGATCTTCAAATTGATTATATTGGTCCACATGTCAGTTTTTATGCCAATACCAAGCTGTTTTTATTATTATAGCTCTATAGTAGAGCTTGAAGTCAGGGATCGTGATGCCTCCAGAGGTGGCTTTATTTGTACAGGATTCAAACAGTACTTTCTGTAAACATGTCTTCTATCTTGAGGATTGCAAGTACACAGGGTGTGTTAAATGTAGAGGTAAAACTAACTTATGATGTCATTTAACTTCAGAATTTCTCCATTTAGTCTTTTGTTTCATGTTACCTGTCTGCTGTTGAAAGTCGGGTATTGAAGCCAAGCACCATTTCTGTGCTGAGGTAGACCTGTGCTTTTAAATTTAAGACTATTTCATCAATGAAGTTGGAGACTTCTGTATTTGATGTTTATTTGATTAGGACTGTTTTAGCCTGTTCTTGGATTTTTCCTTTAATGAGTAGAAAGGACACTTCACTGTCTCTTCTGAATAGGTTTTGTTGGATGTCTGTTTTGTCTCATTTTAAGATAGTTGTGCCTGCTTAGATGGGGGGGGGGAGCTTATTTCTTTGTTTTCAGTACATCCTGACTGCAGTTTTCCCTCCCTGCATTCCTCCCAGTTCCCCTCTTTCCCTCTGCCCCAGATCCACTCCTCATCTATTTCAGTTCAGAAAACAGCAGGCCTCCCAGGGACATCAGACCAACAGTGCATAACAAGATACAATAAGACTAATCACACACCCTCACATCAAGGCTGGGATTGGCAACCCAGTAGGAGGAGAAGGGTTCCATGAGAAAAATGAAAGAATCAAAGGCACCCCCACTCCCACTGTTAGGGGTCCCATAAAACAGCAAGCTAACAACCATCATATATAGGTAGAGAACCTAGCTAAGACCCATACAATCTACACGATTGCTGCATCAGTCTCTGTGAGCATCTTTGAGCCTTGCTATACTTGACTCTAGGGACCTGTTCTCCTGGTGTTCTCAATCCCTGTGGTTCCTGCAATTCTTCCTCCCCCATCTTCCATGGAGTTCCCTAGCTCCAAGGGAAGGAACCCAATGGAGATCCCCAATTTGGGCTCCCTCTTTGACTAATATTTGGCTGTGGGTCTCTGTTTCTGCTCCCATCAGCTGCCAGCAAAGGACTCTCTGATGACAACTGGGCTAGGCACCATCTATGAATAGAGCAGAATATCAATAAGAATCATTTTATTGATTTTGTTCTGTCCTAAATCTCTGTGCTATCCAGCCTCCAGTTCCTAGTCATCTAGACAGTGTCAGACATTGGCTCTGTCTCATGGCTCAGCCTTCAAATTAGATAAGTCATGAGTTGGTCCATCTGACAAATTCTTTGTCTCCACTGCCCCAGCACTTCTAGATGGCAGGACAAATTTGTAAGTTGAAGGTTTTGTGGCTGGGTTGGTGTCCCAATCCCAACACTGGAAGATTTGCCTGGTTACTGAACATGGACTGTTCAGATCTATCTCCTCCATTACTAGGAGGTCTCCCTAGGGTCACCTTCATAAAATCTACTGGAGTAGATTGACCCTCAAATGCACCCCAATTCCAGTCATCTCTCCCTCTATCCTTCCACTGAACCTGATCCCTCCTTTCAAATGCCCACCTCCACCCCTCAACCCTTGTCCACCCAGAAAATGTATTCAATTTCCCCTTCCCAGGTAGATCCATGTGTCCCACTTAGAGCCCTCCTTGTTACTTAGCCTTCTGGGTCTGTATTGTAGCATAATTACCATTTACTTATCAGCTAATATCCACATGTAAGTAAGTACATATCATGTTTGTCTTTCTGGGTTTGAGTTGCCTCACAAAAGGATGATTTTTTTCTAGTTCCATCCATTTGCCTACAAATTTCATGATGTCATTTTTTTCTTACAGCTGACTATTACTCCATTGCATAAATGTAGCTGTAAGTTTATGACATTCCACAGCACATAAATATACCAAATTTTTTATCCATTTTTGGTTGAGGGACATTTTCAACTTCTGAACATTATGAATAAAGGCACAATGTACATAGTTGAGCAAGCATCCTTATGGTAGAATGAAGTGTCCTTTGGAAACACACCCAAAAGTGGTATAGCGGGGTCTTGAGGAGGCAGTCGATTCCCAGTTTTCTGAGGAACTGCCATATTGATTTCCATAGTTGCCATGCACGATTACACTCTCACCAGCCATGAAGGAGTTATTTCCCCTGTTCCACATTCTTGCCATCATGAGCTATCACTTGTGTTATTGATCTTAGCCATTCCAACTGTTGTAAGATGGAATCTCTAAGTCATTTTGATTTGCATTTCTCTGATGGCTAAGGATGTTGAACATTTCTTTAATTGTCTTCAAACATTTTGTGTTCTTTTTCGGTTAATTCTCTGTTTAGCTCTGTATCCCAATTTTTAATTGGATTATTAGGTTTGTTGATGTCTAGTTTCCTGAGTTCTTCATATATTTTGGATATTAGCCCTCTATATGAAGTAGAGTTGCTGAAAATGTTTTCCCTTTCTGTAGGCTGTGATTTTGTCCTATTGATTGTGTTCTTTGCATCAGAAAAGCTTTTCATTTCAATGAGATCCCATTTATTAATGGTGGATCTTAGTGCCAGGACTAGCTATTGGTGTTCTGTTTGGGAACTCATCTCCTCTGACAGTGCATTCAAGGCTATTAACCACTTTCTTTTCTGTTAGATTCAATTTGCTTGGTTTTATTTTGAGGTCACTGATACACTTGGACTTGAATTTTGTGCAGGATGATAAATGTGGATCAATTTGCATTCTTCTACATGGAGACACCTAGTTAGACCAGCACCATTTGTTAAAGATGCTTTGTTTTTTCATTGTGTCTTTCTGCATTCTTCATTAAAAATCAGGTATCCAAAATTATGTGAATTTATGTCTGGGTCTTCAGTTAGATTCCGTTGATCATGCTGTCTAATTTTAGGCTAATACCATGCAGTTTTTACTACTACAGCTCGTAGTATTGTTTGAAATCAGGGATAGTGATACCTCTGGAAGTTCTCTTATTGTACAGGATTGCTTTAGTTATCCTGGATTTCTAATTGTTGCTGTTCTTCATATAAAATTCTTTCAAAGTATTGTTCTTTCAAGTTCTATAAATAATTGTCTTTGAATTTCGTTGAGGATTGACATTGAATCTGTAGATTGCTTTTGGTAAATGGCCATTTTTACTATGTTTATCCTCCCCATTCAAGAGTTTGGGAGATCTTTCATCTTCTGATATCTTTTAAATTTTTTTCTTCAAAGACTTGAATTTTTTTATCTCATAAGTCTTTCACATTCTTGGATACTTATTTAGAGTTGCCCCAAGGTATTTCATATTATCTGTGGATATTTTGAAGGGTATTACTAATCTGATTTCTTTCTCAATCAGCTTGTTCTTGTATATAGGAAGACTACTAATTTTTTGAGTTAATCTTCTGTCCAGCCATATTGCTAAAGGTGTTTATCAGGTATAGGAGTTCCCTGGTAGGGATCTGTTGCTATTCTGATGGGCCCCTCTTTGAATGTGACTTTATCTTTCTCATTTGTAGCTTTAGTGTTCCCTGTGCCATCTTCAATATGTTTATTCTTTGCTTCAGACCTAATTATTCTTTCATTTGCCTTTTGAAAAATTGGTTTAGTGGTCATAATTTACTTCAACCAATATTTATCTTGAAAAGTATGCCTTTTTCTTTCATTACAAATGATAGTTTTTCTAGGTATGGTAGATTGAGGTAGTATCATTGCTGTTTCATAACTTGTAGAATATAAGCCAAATCTCTTCTGGCTTTGTAGTCTCTTCTGAAAGAATCTGTTTCTATTCTAATGGGCAACTTTAAATATGACTTGATCTTTCTCATTAGTAGCTTTCCAAGTCCTTTTTTGGTCCTGTATATTAACTATTACTATTATTATTTAGGAAGTTTCTTTCGTAATCCTTTATATATGGAGTTCTGCAAAATCACATAGACTTACCATATATCTATAGAACATTCTAACCAAAAACTAAAGAATATACATTCTTCTCTGCAACTCATGGAATTTTATCCAAAATAGACTACATATTATGATAAAAGCAAGTCTCTAATGCACAGGAAATTTTAAAGCACATCCTGCATTCTAAATGGAATAAATCAGGATATAAACAAAAAAAAGAAAGAACACAAATTCATGGATGTGAAGTTACACAAAACTGAACTATAAGTGACCAAAGGAAGAAATCTAGAAGGACATTGACATTCCTAGAATTGAATGGAAATGAAATCATAACATATCAAAACCTATGGAACACAATGACAACTATCACAAGAGGAAAGTTTATGGAACTGTGGATCCATGTCAAAAAGTAGAGAGATCACAAATTAATGACTTTATAAGATACCTGAAACCTTTAAAATACAAGAACAATCAACACTCATAAAGGAAATCAGTAATACTTCATCAAAATCAGGGCAAAAACTAATGAACCAGAAATGAAAAATTCATTAGAAAGAATGAATGAAGTCAATACGAAGATTAATAGCAGGTTAGCAAATCAACAAAAGAAAAATACAAGAATTAAAAAAATAAAACTAGAGATGAAAGTGGACAGATTACCACAGACATTGAGGAAATTTAGAGAATCAAAAGAACATATTATAAATCGCATATATTCCCATAAATTGGAAAAATTAAAGGACTAGATACATGTCAAGATATGCATGTGACCTACCAATGTTAACTATTAATCATGTTAATAGTTCAAATAGACATATTACATCCAGTGAGATTAAAACATTAACTAAAAATATCTTAATTAAAAAAATCACAAGTCAGATGTCATCAGTGCACAATTATACCAGGCCTTCAAGAATACCTACCATTAATATTTGTCAATTATTACAGAAAATAGAAAAAAAGAACATTTACTTTGGAAAGACGGTATTACCCTGATTTCAAAAACATGCAAACACTCTACTATAAAATGAGGAAAAATTAGAGGACAACCACTTATGAACATAGACACAAATAAAATGCTTGAAAACTGAACTCAAGAACACACAAAAATGATTATACACCATGATCATGTTGGCCTCATCCAAGAGATGCAGGACTGGTTCAACATCTCTAAATCAATGAATGTAATCCACCATGTAAACAGACTAAAGAATGGGGAAAAATGAATCATCTGGTTAAAAGAAGTAAGGCCTCTAACAAAAATCCAACATCATTTCATGGTGAATGTCTAGGAGAAAATAGGTACAAATAGAATAATGCCTGCTTTCTGATTATGTGAGTTTAAGGTGTTATTCATCTCCTTTTCTATAGAACCCAGAAACATGAAGAAAATAACATTACATTTATATGAACCACTAAATGTATTTCAGCACAGGAATGAAAATGGCCCACAAATCAAAGAACTATGTATAAAATACAAACTTAATGAAACAAATCTTTCCAAATATTGTATTGTTCTTGGGAAACGACATTTAGGTTCACTCCATGAGGTGGAACCCAACCCTTCTCAGATTGTCAAGAACTTGAGACAAGATAACCCATGGATCCAGGAGGAAACTAAATCCTATTGTTTTGCTAAAGAAATGTAACAATAAAATGTCTCGTAAGGATATTCTGCCGTATTTATTGATCATTGTGTCACTCAGCTATCATCACAGATGTTTACTCCAGCAGTGGAACACTCAGTTCTAACTGGTATGTCTTCTTAAAGCCCTCCCCTCAGGGCTCAAGGAACCCAAAAGAAGAAGTGTAAAGATTATAAGAGTCAGAGAAAGTGGAATACACTGAGGAAACAAGACTTTCTAAACATAGCAGGACTGATGCACATATGAACTAAGAGACTGGGAAGGATGCACAGGGCCTGTACCACTAAGACAGATGGGTTTCTGGACTGAGAGGGGAAGTGGACACAAGCCCTCATCTTTAATACAGAAGCCAACTCCAAGTTCTGACAAGCCTCCATCCTGAACCCAGTTGCAAATACAAAAGTTCGCCAGGTGGAGGAGGCGCACGCCTTTAATCCCAGCACTCGGGAGGCAGAGCCAGGGGGACCTCTGTGAGTTCGAGGCTAGCCTGGTCTACAAAACGAGTTCCAGGAAAGGTGCAAAGCCACACAGAGAAACCCTGTCTTGAAACACACACACACACACACACACACACACACACACACACACACA